>WHYT01012868.1:0-10800 GCA_009806455.1 Tetrax tetrax
CGTGCGCTTGGGCGGGCCGGGCGGGAAGGGCGTTCGGTACCGTGTGGTTTGCGGGGTCTGGGAGTCCGCTCCCGAGTTTGCCGGAGGGTCCGGCCCTGAGGGAGCCCGGCTTCCTGCAGCCGCGCTCGGTAGCCGGCGGCTGCCGCGGGAAGGCCGCTGGGAACGGGTGCTTCGGTGTGAGGAGAGTTTCGGGGAGAAACGCCCCTCTCCCGCGTCGGGCCGTCGGCACGTAACTGCTGCTGCGCTGGGCTGGGTACCGGCTGTGGCATCGTTTGATAACGGGAGGTGCTGAGGGGGGAACGCTGCGTCGGGTGTTCTCGGGGGCCGGCCTGCGAAATGCCACAGAAGGTAGCGAAAGCGATTTCTCCTGAGACAAATTTGTCAGTTTGATTTTTAAACTTTACCATCACCTATAAATTATTGGGGATGTTCTGCCCACAGCTGACTGACGCTGTGTTGTGTCCATGTTATTGTTGAAAAGGAAGGATGCTTCTGCCTATGTCTAATGAGTGTCGTGACTCATAATTTGCAGCTGGGGTAGGAATAATATTCATTCATTAGTTTTCTGACAGTCTACTTGTCCCCCTGCAATCCTGCTTTAGGAAATGTAGTGCACGCATACATAAAAAGTGTGATACAAATCATCACAGAATAACAGGAGAGACCAGATTTAAAATATAGGTCTCATAAAGATGATTGATAATTGGTTTATTAATGCCTGTACTGTCTTAAAATCAAGCCATGTCTTTTAGCCTTAGCTGTGGTATAACTCAAGTCATATATAACGCTTTGGCCATGCATGATGACGTTATCTGTACACACTGGATTTAATTATGTTCTGACAGGCACGCTGACCAAGAAACACCAGTTGACACTATGATCAAACGTTGATGCAGACATTTATTCCTACCAAAATGGGAAAAAAAAAAAAAAAAGGTATTGATATATGTTATTTCAAAGTGATACTTAAAAAATTTTCTGGATTCCATCCCACAGTCTGAGATATCTTCAGAAAAGCTTTAGTAATCCAGCCAGACTGCAGAACTTTAAAAAAACAAAACACACAAAAATCCCCTCTATTGCATATTCTGAAAAATTTCTTTTCCTTGTTCCATTTACGCTAATGAAAAAGACATAACTAAGAGGATCACTTGCAACAGACTGCAATGCTGAAAATAATTGTTTCTTCGGAGCCTTGGTTGTCTTTTGGATCCGTGTCTAGGGATCTGTTTCATGTCTTCAATCTCTGCAGCTGTTTCCAGGGCTGTCAGCAGCACAATTTGGAATTTCATTCTGTATATACGGAAAACATGTTCCAGTCCCCTCGGCTAACTTGCATGTTGAAGGAAAAATGCTGAAATCCTTCATGCTAAAAACTAGATATCGATGGGAACAGTTTTCACCTCCAGCTTGCTTTTTTATTCTGGATAAAACATGGCAGCTAATTCCATGTATTATTGGGGCCCCCTTAATAAAAATTTACAGAGTCAGTATATATCCAAAATTATTGCTTCCAAAGTTGAAATGTAAGAGGTGTATCAGATATGAATCAAAGCTCAAATGTCCTGACTTACCTGCTGCAGCCAGAAAGTTGATATCCTTAGAACAAATGGTGATGGGCATTAGCCGGGAGCATTTCTGGCAGCCTGTTACAGTGGCATAAGATATTACAACTGCTCTGAAATTACAGAGTGACTCTTGTATTTCAGAATGTTCAGAACTTTGTTTTAAATATAGCTTGTGAGATCAGTCAGTCAGTCTTTATTTCTGGATTAATGATTGCTTAGAGAGGAATATATATTGATCAAATAGTGGTAAACTGAGATCTTCCCTCCTTGAAATGAAGGCTTGGAGCAAAAGAAAGATTCCTGTTTAGTTTTACTTCTTAATCAAAACTTGAAAAGGTTTATTTCCAAGTTAAAATGTGTTCTAGTGTATTCATAGGCATTTAATATAAAATTACTGGAAGCTGCCCCCTACTAGGGTGTTTTAAATGTGCCAGTAGCTGTTCATTGTGGCTTTGTTCATTGTTACCATAATAAAGGTGTACATTACTTCACACACCTTCCTGTGTATGCACAGATTACCATCGTGTTAGTGTTCTGATGCTCTGCTATAGCATATTCTGGACAAAAACCTTCTTTATCTCTGAACAAAAATCCAAGGAGTATCCTGAGATACATGCTAAATATGCCAGCAGCTTTTGGTAATGGTAGCAGAGAGATTGTTCTTTTATTCTCTTTTCGTTTATAAACAGATACAATGTCTTTCCTGTATTTTCAGTTAAAATGCACATAGTAAGCTTGCTAATAAGGTTAAAATACAATCAAAATCTGTTACTAGGTAACTGAGAGACACAACAAACATTTATACCCTTGTCTCAGTGTTAATAGTATATTACTTCTAATGTATTTATTACCTCCCATGTGAAGTAAATGGAAAGAGCAGCTCACCTTGGCGTGTTTTACCTGAGGTGTTATTAAATACTGACAGTGTAATGTCGCCATAACTGAGCACTCAGAGTTAGTCACACATACTTGGCCTGGGGAGAATCCAGTCTCTCTGGATGATCAATGACAAAAATCCCACTGAAGCACTGCAGCACAAGCAGCTCATGGTGAGTTTTCAGCTTTCCTACCAGGAGTTACCAGAAATCAGCGCTTACCTGAAAGGTCATTTTCTCAGATGTCTGACATCTGGTTTTAACAATAATATCCTAAACAGTGGTCTGCTGCAGAGAGGAGTGATCAAGTGCTTTGAATACAGTTGGTGTGAAAAATAAGTTTCAAGGAAGAATTTGAATGTATTCAATGCAAAGGGATCTATAAAAGCCAGGGGCACGTGGTTGTGCCTTTAGTGCCTTTTGGTACCAGAAGATGGGAGTTTGCTGTTTCTCTGAGCTGCATATGGAGCTGCTGTTGATTCCAGGGAAAAACTAAACTTTTACTTAGTGTGGCCTGGATAAAACACAATATACAGATTGATTGTTTCCAGAATATTCCTACATTTTCCACCCCTTTCACTTTCGCCTGCATGTTGTGGCCTCACAGGCACCAGAGGGATTTGGAAAGCAAGGAGAGCAAAGTATGGAGATGCCCTTCACTGTCTTCCGTAGATTAACATTCCTAGGCTTCTGGTTCACTCATGATAGGGTAATGTACAGTCCTTTGCTAATACAGAATAGATCTTGAAACAATCTCTCTAGTAATAAAGCATAAACATCTCCTGTGGTTAAAGTTTCTCCTGACGTGACTGTTATCACTGGTTACGCTGCACATTCCAGGAGTTGTTTAGATTGTTTAGAAGGCAAACCACGAGCACAAAAACAGCTGTGGAACAACAGTGGTATTCACTGACGTAAAACTAGATGCCTGAGAGGGGAACTACTTTTAACTTTAATGTGTAGTAGATACATGATTGACATAGAAGGAACAAATTAATTACATCACCAGGAACATTTGTTAGTGAAGAAGGGAGGAGAAGTTAGCTTAAATGATATATTGAATGACACTGAATAAGCGTTTCCACTGTTTGGATTTTTTTATGCTAACATAACACCCTTCAGCTAAAGATATTTCTGGCTGAAGTATTTAATGAATTAATAGCTCTTTGTACGTAATTGGAAAATGAAATGTTTAATTTTTATTAATAATTTGAAGTGGTATGTCAAGGACAAAATTTAAAAATCAATAGAAAACAGAAACAAATATCAAGGATCTTACAATACAGGGAAGAAATACATATAAGCCGGAACCAGAAGGAACTTCCTGAATCATCAGTTTTATCTTCTTTTGCCTGCAGATTATCATATCATATATCATATATCATATATATATATCATATATCATATCATATCATTCATTTAATAAAATTTCCAAATTACAGGTAACTTATTCAGGTTATAGTTAATGAACCTGTAAAGATGTCACAAGCCAACAGCACTGCCAAAAGAATCAATTCTGCTCTTTCCCACTCCCAATCTCTATTTTCTTCTCCTGAGGCTGCTTTGTGATGACTGAAGTGTTGGCATTAACTAGGCTACCTACTTTCATCAACTCTGAACATACCACTAACATAAAAAGGAGAGAAAGTGTATCTGCACTTACTTCTATGGTGTGAATACACTGAATAAAACAAGAGATGTGTCTCTGAGAGGATGTGTCTCTGAGAGCTGTGCCTCACAATTTGTTTTTCAGCTTCTGCTATACTGTCACGTTAAAATCTTATTAAAATCTTACTCACTGTATGGGTGCACTAGTCATTAGAGATGTAACCCCTGCTATGACATCATGTGGCAAGAGTTTGTGGAAAAAGGGCTGTTGGTGATAAATATAGATGTTTGCTCACATCTCAAGGTCTCAGGTGGTATTCCACTTAATAAGTGAGTCTCTAAATGTGAGTGATGACGCAGGTCAGGTCTCTCATTTCTACTCAGAAGTGTAGATGGCATTTGTGGTGGTCCTTGTGCATAAAGCCTTAAGATGCTACCAGGAAAAAAAAAAGAGATCTACAATGCTATTTCCTCTGGAAAAAAAAAATAGTTGTAATAATGTGATGTGAACAAGCTTTACAACATGTACGGCATTTAGAAAGGGTT
Organism: Tetrax tetrax; assembly: GCA_009806455.1. Classification (NCBI taxonomy): domain Eukaryota; kingdom Metazoa; phylum Chordata; class Aves; order Otidiformes; family Otididae; genus Tetrax; species Tetrax tetrax. The sequence goes on from WHYT01012868.1 coordinate 4,598, forward strand.
ATCTTTTCTATTTTAATAAACATTACAAGATACAAAAGTGTTTGCAATGTCTATATTTTGTTACCAGTTATAGGAAATTAAATAGTGTTGTGCTTTAACCCCAGTCAGCAGCTATGTACCACTGAGTCACTTGTTCACCCTCCCTCTCCCCAGGGGATGGGGGAGAGAATCTGAAAAAAAAATAAAACTTGTGGTTTTAGCTTACTAGGACAGCAAAGGAAGAGATAATAATAATACTATATATAATATATAATGATAATAATGACAACAATAATAATGGAATATACAAAATGCACAATTTCTCACCACACAATGACCCAATGACCAATACAGCCTGTCCCGAGCAGCAATCATGGAACAGAACTGACAGCAATCTTGGAGCGACCTCGAGCAGAGAGCAAGATTTGCCCACTGGCCAACCCCCCTTATATACTTAGCATGATATACTTCTTTTGCCAGTTTGGGTCAACTGTACTGGCTACACCCCTCCCAGCTTCTTGCACCTGCACATTAGCAAAACCTGGGAAGCTGAGAAAAGTCATTGATCTCTTAGCAACAACTATTAACATCAGTTTATTAATGTTCTTCACATACCAAATCCCATGCGAAACCCAAAACATAGCAGCTACTGGGAAGAAAATCAGCTCCATCCCAGCCAAAACTTTGACAGTCACCTCCCCTCTCTTTCATGTCGGTTAACGACTAACTCAGGGTAGAGGAAAGTAGCTGTTTTGGCTGATACCAAGAGGAGAACAGAGTTCTGATACGGACAGACTGTGAAGGAGGTAGGGGAAGTGGGCAATACAGAAATACCAGAAGCAGGAAATTGCCACTCACAATTACAAGAAATATTATTAATAGATTTATCTTGATAGAAACTGCAAGAACTATGGTAGAAAAGCAGGTGCAACAGTGCCTACTCCTGAAGGACCATTAATTACCCATGAAAAATACTCCAGTGAGGAAGCAGGTAGCCATCACTTCCGCTGTGGTCTTGCAACACATAGGCCATAGAAACTGGAACTGATTCAGTGGGAAGTGCCATCCCCTCTATCCTCCAAAACCTCGCAACGCACACCTTTCCCCACCTTTCTCCCAGCAGTAAGAAGCAAAAGGGGGAATCAACACTTCACACAGAGAGGTGAATGTCACAGAAAACCACATTTCATCACTGATGTTTTGAGAGTCACATAATTACATAAACCAGCTTTGTTGTTCCACTGCCGAGTCCTTCTTGTGGGAAAGGGCTGTGGTTAGGAGCTACACAACCAGCTCAGCAAGTCAAGTCCTAGCCCTGATGAAATGGAGGGAGAGAACTTACCTCATCACAATTAAAAACCTGCTCTGTTTCCATCTGTGTTGCACAGAGCTAACTGTTACAGCAAGGTCAGATCACAGCTATTTAATTCCACTGTCCAACGAGAGAAAATAATGCAGGTAGAGCCATTAGAGAGGAGGGATGACATCAGTGCATCCTGACTGATATCCTACTCATATGTGTAAATAACTAAACCTTTCCTAACCTAGTTTTTCCATATCTAAATGTACAATATGGAATTATTTTTCTGATCTGACATTTTCAAAGTTCTAATTGTTCTAATTTCTGTATTTTTTCAAGCGTGATTGGAATATTAACATTTTTATAAAGAAGCACTAATTATAAGTTACCTTATCCATATACGAAAATGTAAGCATTCTGCAAACTGTGATTGATATAGAAGAACAATTTAATGAAAATTGAACATTAACCAATTAGTAACTCAGAGTATCAAACATTGTCAGCTTACTGTATCAGACTTGGGCCTTTCAACTGAACAGGGATTTTTGTGCATGTCCATCTGAATTTGATATAAAATGACTAGAGAAAATTTAGTATATCTAATTTTGCTGTATCTAAATAAAGTTTCTGACACTGCATAGTACGAGGCATCACCAAACCAAATGAAGACAGAGATAAGAACAAGAAATAAAAGGTGGTGATGGGCCTCACTAGGGGAAAGACAACTGAAGATAAAGGAATTGTTACTCTGAAAGAAACTTACCAGTGGAGTTCTTCAAAGATCCAACTTGGGACTGACTGACTTTAATATTTTCATTAATTATGCTGGCACTTAATGTGCTACTGACTTTCACTAAGTCAGTGAAATTTTTACATTTTTACAATAATGCTTTTTTACAATAATGATTTTTGGAATATCATATGGGAAACTTTTGAAGAAGAGAGATGGAATTGCTTATGTGACTAGATGAAAATTCAACAGTGCCAAATGAAAGATCATCCACCTGATGGCAGGTCAGTACTTCTGCTATCAGCAGATCTATGGGAAACCATCAGGACAGGAGAAAGACCCACATATACTATTTAACTGCAAAATCACTGTAGCTTCTGATGTGGTGTAGCTTTCAGAAGGACAGATAGGATCCTAAAATACAGCACGTGAGAATGTATCAAAAATAAATAAAATATTTATTGTAGAAAGGACTTGTGAGACTTCATCTGGAAGACAATACATTTCTGGTCAACACTGCTTCAGGATGTTGAATTTTGACTGGAACATGAGCAAAGGGGAATTAAAACAATCAAGGCACTGGTGACTGTCTAACAAGAGTAGACTTAACTGTTCTTGGTTTGCTTTATCTAATGAGGGCTGAGAAGGGATCTCTATAAATACATCACAGATTAAATACTGAGAAGAGCTCGTTAAGCTAAAGCACAGTGTTGGCCAAAAAGAAATGGATACAAGCTGGCAATGAATAAATTTAGTCTTGACTCACAGCCTTGGCTTTCAGATATGACATAACTGCAAATCCTTTCATTTAAGGATCATGGTAACAAAATACTAGAAGCAGCATGGTGAAATTCGGATGGCCTACAAATGTGAGGACCATTATGGTTTAATGATAATAGTAGGGCAGTAGCTTGGTAAAGACTTTAACCTTAACATGCAATCAAATCTCATCCCACTTCTTCATTCCATTTATTTCTGTTTCCTGGGGGTTTATGAGCAGTCATTTGCTCCCCCTGCAAATACAGCTCTCTTCTGAAAGTGCTGCTACACTTTTTTTTTTCTGCCAAATGGTCGAAGGGATTAATGTAATTAGGTTAAACAAAGAGCAACTGTCTCTTACTAAGTTTGCTTTATCAGGCATGCACAAGGATCCATATGCCTGAAGATCTGTTCACTTTTTCCAACAAAGCCAGTGAGAATAAAGCAGATTTATTGTATTTCTCTGAGGTCAACAAACATGCCTCAGATAATGACGAAAAAATAGGAAATGGGTATGGTTTTAATTGTATTCTTGTATTATCATGGACTTTAATTTAGAAAATCAATTGTTTCTCTGAAATATGGAACTAAGAGATTTTGGGATGCAAGAAAACATGTTGAGAACTGTTAGCATGTGAACCTGGTTACTTTGGAGACTCAGTCAGAAATGTATGACCTGACATTAACTCTTGATGGCTTCAGTCAAAGGAAACAGAATGTAAAAAAATGATAGCAATTAGAATCTGAAGCAAAAACCTGAGGTAGCTGGAAGGGCAGAGGAGCTTTACTGTACATTGCCAGTTCCACTGTGGCATTGAAACTGAACATTTCCAGGCCAGAGAGACAAGTAGACATATCATGAACAGCCACAGCAGCTTTGTTGTTCTAGTCTAACATAATGGGCACTAAATCTTAAGGTTTAGTGAAATAATAAAAGGCATCTTGTTTTAAAAAGATGTCATGTGCAACACTAAACATCAGTTCCTTAGAGGTCAAGTTCATCTAAGCTGAGTGGGAAGCCATGGTGAGAAAGAGTGGTGTGATGCAGAGGCCCAGTCTCTTGCTTGTGGTGCCACAGTGCTCCCTCCACAGAAAGCAGAAGCCTGGCCAGCAAAACAGAAACGCTCCTGGAGAGATGGGACACAAATCAGAGACAAGTAGGATCTAGTTTTCAAAGATTACAACTAAACTCCTTTTGCAGAGTTGAAACCAGTATCTTATTGTGCCATCGATACTATTCTTTAAGATTCAGCACCCGTACCATTCCAAATCCATTTTCAGCAGCTCCCCTCTGGGTTAAAGTATCATAAAATCAATTTCAGGGAATTTGGTGAATAAAGACTATAAACAAATAACTTTTGGTTATTATCTCAAAAGAATCAATAGCTGGCCTTGCCCAGGCTAGACAGCAAAGACATTTCTAAATAAACAAGATTATTATGACTGCAGTAGGTAATTAGGGTGTGAAGCACCAAACTACTTAACAGAAAGACAGTAGTTAGAATAGTTAAGACCAGACTAATCTAAAATACCAACCAACACGGGATGAAATACATCATAAACAAAGTGTTGATTTTTTCAGTGTTCATAAATAAATGTGAACTTTCTGATCAGATCCTCTAACAGATACAACTTGCTGCTTTCATATGTATCAAAGCAATACATGGGATTAAGAAAATTAGTTTTCTTAACCTGTAATCTGATTCCTAGATGTCACAAAAAATTATGTAATTTTTTGGCAGTTTTTGCCACATCACACTACGGCCCATGTTAATAAACTTCTTCTGTTTCTAGTGGCAAATTAGACTTTTTTCCAGACCAAAATGCGCTCTTCTCATCATTATTATTGTTGGAAGGTGACCAAAAAGCAGGACATGTTTTACAATGGTCTTTGTGAGACAAGTAACCATTTCTGCCTTTCACTCAATTACCCTTACCATTTTTCTAATGGAAAAAAAACATCCGAGAAGAATATCTGAGTTACAAGGATCAGTTTAAACTATTACTCAGCATATGTGACTTAAGAATGAAATCTCCCTTTAATATTCGAGTAATATTTGTGAATGTAGTAGGTGATTACTTATTTCCTGTAGTATATCTAACTTCTTACATTTCTTACCAACTACATTTCACTAATATAAAAAGATCACTGCTTTATCCCTTTTTCATCTTGAGCTCAAGGAAGAGAACAAATCTAGCATTTAATTTTATCTTGGCAGTTTGCATCACTTTTCCTATTTCTTCTGTGGATGAAAAGAAATAGGGCTCAGAGCTTGCAGAAAAGGTGCAATTCATAAAATTATTTTCATTCTCGAAATGAAAGGTACATTTTTTCTATAAACCACATGAGTCCCTGACACCTTTGCAAATTCACAGAAGTTGGAGTGGTTTTGTCCATACTAATCACCCCAAATATTGTGAATGGTGATTCATTCGTTAGGATAAAGGAAACTAACGCTGTAACCTATGTAACTTCAAAAATTACATATCTCATTGAACAGACATAGATGCTAATCCTAGCAAAATTCAACTCCATTAGAAGCAATCATCCTGTTTAAAAATCCTTATAGTTACTATCTATTAGATAAGTCCTTATTTTGCTTCTATATTTATAAAGTTGTGTGGTACTGTTGTGATGTTTGATCTTAAATGCTTTCTATCTCTCTACGTGTAACTTGAGTTCGAGCAAAGTTCAAGTGATTTTTAGTGTAAATGCTAATAATTATTGATGTCAAAGAGCACTAGAGATCAAATAGTGTATTCAAATACAGATTAATAACGTTATAGTTTTTCCAGCTAGCCCATACTCTCTGATGGAATTCTGTCAAGGGGGAGTTATGAGAAAATTATGCATAGTTTTTGGTCATCACACTATTGTCTCCTGACCATTTAAAAGCTAGAATGTCAAAGCACAAACTTGGTATTACAATGAAAGCACAGGCCACTCAAAATGGCTTATACTCATGTTTGACATCACCTGCTTCTAGACTGCAGTCAAAAACTGCCTCGGGTTTTTTTTTTCTTTTCTCCAGCACCTAAGCTGCTATTCCATTTTTCCTCCAGTTTCTTCTCATTCTTATGCAGCTTAAAAAGCCCATCTGAACTCCTCTTCAAACAGTCTGGAGGAGAGAGGGGTGGATGGAGCTCAGGACGGTCAGTGTGCGGTGGGAATGGTTGCATTCGGGTGCCACCTGTACACGCAGTATTCACTGAAACACGCCGTGATGTGGGGGAAATGTTTCCTGGCCTGACAGTCACTTCACTGGAGTGCATGAACTCTCTTCTGATTAATTCCTCTCCAGTGAGGAGCTAACAATTTATATTTTCAATTTAACAGCACTTTTAGCTCAAATAGGAAGTTTTTGAGTTAGCCAGATGCTCCTGACTGTGAGGAGCTTAGCTTAAGGTGGGAAAATGAGGTTACTGAAGTAGATT
>WHYT01012868.1:10820-59939 GCA_009806455.1 Tetrax tetrax
GTGAAAAGCGTTCTGCCTCTGGGGCGCTGGGACTCCCGGCCCGGCCGAACCCGCTCCCCTCGGGGAGGTTTTCCCGGTGAACGCGGGCGTGCGGCCTGCTCCGACACCGCTGACAGCGGCGGCACCCACGGGGGCCGGGCAGGGGCGGCGGCCGGCGGGGGGTGGCTGCAGGCCCGCCTCTCCGGCGGGACGGGGCGGCCCGGCCCCACCTTCGCCAGCAGGCCCAGGGTCACTTCCTGCCGCCCGCGGGCGCAGGCCTGGCCGCGAGTTGCCACATTCCCGCGGCGGAGGGCGGGCTACGGGGGCTGCTAGCTACGGCCCCGGACCCTCGGCCCGGCCCCGCAGAGGCTGGAGCTGCCGGCGCTGCCGTGCGGCCTAGAGGAGCCGGGGCACGGGCGGCGGTGAGGGGCGGTGGCGGGGCCCGGCCAGGCGTCCCGCTGCGCCCCGTGCAGCCCTCGGCAGGGCGGGTTGCGGTCCGAGCCCGGGCTTGTGTAGCTACAACGGCTTTCGGTGGGGATCAGGATCCACCCTCGCCGTGTCTTTACAACGGCAGGGGCCGAGGGTGGATCCCGATCCGTTTCGAGTGACAGCCGGCGTTGTTAACGGGGCTCCGTTTCACGGTGCTTTCGACCAGGAAACCGGCCACGTCCTAAATTTTGCACTTGGTAACGCTGCTGGATCTTTCACCTAAATACCTGTCTTACCTGTGTAACAATGTTGCCTGTAATCTGCAGGTGTTCCAGGCACTAACAGGGGTGAGCCTAATTGAGTATACACTTCTCGGCTTTGAAAGAATCTAGTTGTACTTTCTATTGAAAACAACCTACTTGTGCACTAAATTAAAGTTACCACAGCCCGTGGTAATTCAGACTTCTTGGCTGCGCTGTGTGTCTTACAGGGCAGCCTTGCAGCTGAGATCACAACTGCTTCAGTAAGGAGTTTCACGTCTCCTGTCCTATGGCACAGAACTGTTTGGAAATTATCATTAATGCAATCATAAGTAGCAGTACATGGAATGTATCTCAATGCTCACAACATAAAGAGGTCTTCAGAATGCTCTGATTGAATGCTATGATCAGAGGGCTGGAGCACCTCTCCTATGAGGACAGGCTGAGAGAGTTGGGGCTGTTCAGCCTGGAGAAGAGGAGGCTCCGGGGAGACCTGATAGCGGCCTTCCAGTACCTCAAGGGGGCTTATACAAAAGACAGGGAGAAACTCCAGCAGGGCCTGTTGTGACAGGATGAGGGGTAATGGTTTTAAAAGAGAAGGAGGTAGATTCAGATTAGACATCAGGAAAACATTTTTTACACTGAGGGTGGTAGAACACTGGAACAGGTTGTCCAGAGAGGTGGTGGATGCCCCATCCCTGGAAACTTTCAAGGCCAGGCGGGATGGGGCTCTGAGCAACCTGATCTGGCTGGAGATGTCCCTGCTCCTTGCAAGGAGGTTGGACTAGGTGACCTTTAAAGGTCCCTTCCAACCCAAACTAGTCTATGATTCTATTAAAATTTTAAACCAATTTACCCATTTGTGATTACTGTAAATTAGGTAGACCTGGCCAAGAATTTTCTGATACCAACCATTTCTAACAGAAAGAAATTTTGACAGTGTCAAAATATTATGTTTTTAACAATCCAATGTTATATTTTTTATTTAAAATGTAATAATTCTGCATTTTTTAGACTATGTTAATAATATAAAAATAATAAAGTTTATCAGTGAGACAGAAAATTATCTCCTAACTAAATGTGCAGTTCAAGACTTCTGGACTGATATATTTCTCTACAGAGTACTGAAAATAATCTATTTACTGGCAGAATACCTTCTGTTCTTTAGCATTTTCTTTTTTGTTCTTTGGTGTAATGTTAGTGTTGTTTAACTTTTTAATTGTTATTTTTTTTATTTTATTAAAAACACTTGTTCTCATGAAACAAACATAGAAACAAACTATTAATGTATTTATTACACTCTTAAAAATTCCCCTCTATCTTGAAAAAGTCAGACAGGTGAAATGACAAAAAAATGTCAGTTTTAAGTTTTTATCATCCATGTGAGTGATACAATGGAGTAGTGCTTACCACAAACATTACAAGGTGTCATTGATACCTCTGACACAGCAATATATATTCATTTTGGGAAGTTTTTATAATTTATGTTTTGTTCTGCTGAAGTAATTACAGTTTTCTTCATATAATTACTTTTTTTTTTTCAATTGGGGAACATTATGGTGCAATATTTCTTATTTTCATTATAGAAGGCTTCCCGATACTTTACTTCACAGTCAAATTTGTTATTTGGGGTGAGAATGAGCTCACAGATTCAGAAACCTGCCTTTAGGTGTCTCATGGGAGTATCTTTATCTGAGCAGGGCGTCTGAACTTCCCATATAGTCAGTGCAGATCTGTCTTTGTAGTCAGTGGAGATGTGTGGAGATACACTACTTGGCCTCTGTCTCTGGTTTCGGAAAGGGACAGATTTCCTTAGCCCTGTGTCACGTCTGCCGGCCCTGCGTAAGATGTCTTTCATACCTCATGTCTTCTGACGCTAAACCATGGATGCATGAGCAGCTGGGTCAAGTTCTGTTGACTTCATTGCCTGTAACAGAAACTTAGTCACCTAGTTCTTATGTAAACACCTAAATTTAGGTGTTTTACTCTGCAAATTTAAACTCCCGTTGACAGTCAAAGATATTCAAAGCATGAATATGAGGCTGTGAGCTCTGACAGGTGCAGAGACCCATGCCCAGGTAACTGTTGTAGACCAAAGAGGATGCCGTAGGGCGTAGAAATGCATTAGATGCTTGTGTTTATCTGGATGAATCTAGCCATCAGCGTCTTGAACAGAGTAATGAGATAGTCACATTTTTCTTTTGACTAGCTTGCTTGATACATAAAAACAAATAACACTAAGATTTTGATTTTTAGCTCGATCACTCCCTCCGGCAACATTTGTTCATCTATGAAAGCATCATTCAAGCACAACATGAAGAAAATATTGAGGAGCAGGCTTCAGATCTCTGTGAATACTCAAATGGTAGACTGACAGACGTTGAGTTTTTTCATAAGCAGGGTAAAAGAGAAATTCTTGTTCACTTATGGGTTGATCTTCTCTAGATGCCAGACTTTGTACAGCTTGAGACAATATTTTAGTTAGTGAGAAGTAATCCATGGAAGTATTGAAAATAAGGAAATAAAGGAAAATGCTAATACAGACTTAAAAGTGACTGTCTAAGGTGTCCTTTGCAAATTTGCAATTAACAGCACATGGGTTACATTGTACTCTGTATACTAATAACCATATAATGAGAAACATCTTAAATTGTGGTGTGGCTATTTCTAGTAAAATACTTTGTAATAGTATTTTAATAGGTAAGAAATGTAGCACACTTACTTGTATATAAATTATTCACAATTCTTTTTCCATGTACTTTTTTGAAAATATATAGCCAATGATCTTTAGGTAGTAAATCACAGCCTGTGCCAGCATTAAGGCTCCTAAGCAACCATGTTAGAACTAGTGAGCACTCAGTACAAGGGATAAATATGTGTAAAGCCTCCGTTTCAAGCTTCTTGAATTTTTAAAAATTGGTGCAGCAAAAAGAGTGATAGGAAAGGAACATGAGCTTAGTATTTTTTTTTTCAAATTCAAGAGCTTGGATAGCATGCAATTTTCTTAAGTGAAAAAGAAAAATATGTAAATGTTGTTTGGTTTGGGTTTTGTAATTGCTTGTGTCCTTTTATCGCACATCAAAGTTCTCGGTAATTTGTTACAAATTGAATTGCAGAAAAAAGTCCAAATTCAACAAAACTACCAACAACAGTTATGTGATGCACTGTCTGTTCTCAGAGCAAATATTGGGATGGATTTTAACAATTAATGTGGCAGGAGGCTGCTGATCTGAGTATTAATATGTCACAAACCAATTACAGAGAATAATTTGCACTTCAAAACCTGAAGGGTGGATTTGAATTTTTCGTGATGAATAATCATTGAAACTATATGGAATACGAGCAAAATAAATAACACAAAAGTATAATTGTTTTTACAAGTATTTTTTTTCCCCTTTGCGCAGTTTAGCATCCTGGAGTATAGTTTTGATTGAGTAACATCCTAGTTACTACAACATGCATTAGATACGTTAGTAGATACCAGTGGGAGAAAGCAAAAATTGCAGAGGTTTTAATTTCTTGACTAGTGGAAAGCAATTGACCGTAAAATACTCAAGCAGAGTAGGATTAGACCCAAATACGTAGTCAGTGCTTACTTCTCCATGTTAATGAGGGTAGTATAAGTAAAGTCAAATGAAGGGATGAGCATGCTTTAATTCACAGCAAATGAAGGGAACTCACTTTAATCGACAGTCTGTGATTGGGTCTGTTAGGTGGCAGAAACAGTAATCACATGAAATACTGTCTGGTTAAATAAAAAATGAAAATATCTTGAGAAATTGGGTAATGGAGCTCTTAGGGGACCGAATAGAGAACGGTGACCAATCGTGGGCACTCTGGGTGGCTTTCTGCTGCCCTCTAGGGACTGCGCCACAAACTTTCTTATTAACAGATTTCATGGTGTAATTGGAACAGTAAAAATAATCCAAATTAGAAAGTATGGAACTTAAATTTCATCTTTCTTCCCCCACGTGCAAATGGAGCATGCAAGCTTGTACTTCTCAACAAAACAAAGTCAGTATTTAAATTAAAAAAAAAAAGGAAAGGAAAAGAACTCCACTTTACTCACATGGATAGTTGTGAAAGGTAGCAAGTAAAAATATTTAGCTATGATTATTTGACCGTTTTTCATACATAGCACAGTCAAGTGGAGAGAAATAGTGGGAAATGTGTACAGGATATTAACAGCATGTACTGTATAATACAGTGTGTAGAAAATCGTAGAGAATCCTGGAAGGAGAAAAGAATGTGTTTTTACAGAATGAATGGTCTCCTTGACACGTGAAGGGACAGCAGAACAGGTGCACTTGTGAATGAATTCAAACCAGCATTAATCATGCGGATGCTTCAGAGAATAGGATAGAGAAATGTGAAGCAAAGGAGAAAAGTTCACAGAAAAGATATGAGGAACCAGAAGACTGAAGAATTTTTAACGGATGTAAGAGGAAATCAGAATGCTGAAAATACTGAGCAAGTGACAGAAGATGATATGCATTTCAAGCATCTTGCATAGCTTAAAGTGAGTGTATTGTGGAATTTTTCTAGCAATGACCTCAACATTTTAAGCCGAGTTGTTTTAAAAGAGCACTGCAGACTATATAGACTACTTGAAGAAAAACTATGTTCCTTTTTAAAATTAGATAGTGAAACTCTCCTTTTGGAAAATAGCCACTAATGAGAAAAATTAAGAGAGTGACATTTGTCTCCTGTAACTCTTCATCAGTTATGTAGACATGTTTATGATGCAGCTGTGCTGACCTTGCTTTCTTGATAGTTAAGGCAGAGAGGTAGGTATTTTTTAGGATGCAGTTCACCTGATCAATTTTAGATACGTACTTAAAGGTGAATTGTGTTGTCCTCTGGACTCATCTGACTTTGAACTAAATCTCCACAGACTATGAAAAAAGCAATATGTGACTAACTAAACTGTGAGTCTCTACATACAATCAGCTACTGCTGCACAGACCATCTAGAATAATGCAAACTTCATTTTGTGTGTGAAAAGTTTTCTTTCCCAAATCTAGCTCATGTTATCACTCCATGGTAAAAAATGCATATGAATGCCATGGAGTGTATGGTAGCAGTGTTCTCACCAGGAGATTGCAGGGTCAGGTTCCCTTTCCTTTGCTTTCTCTTTGGAAAATCTTGCATTACTCTTGGATTCTTCTGGTCCAGCTTCAGCAACCAGGTAGAGATACGCCTCATCCCAGCCATGTGTAGCTTTGTAGGTGGGGTGCTCTGAGAAAGGAGAACAGAGTTTGACTCCACTATGGATGAGGGAATAAATGTACACTACTTCTTTCATTTCCTCAGCAAGTACTACAAAAGTTAATGTAAATTTTTTTATGCAATTTTTTTCAAAATTTCCTTTTTCTTTGCTGGGTGTTTGAATTCTCTAGTATTATAGATTATATATTAGATATAAGATACTTTTTGTTTAAGCATTTGAAATGTCAGATACAGTAACATTTTATTTTCAATACTAGAACACAACTCTTGAATGTAAAATATGCATTATGATGTGTTCAAATTACAAAAAATATTCTGTAGCTTTCAAAAAGGGTTATGGCACTTATGCAAGACTCTCACTGAAGAATCTTTTCTTGTAATAGAAGTATTACAATATAAATAGAGAAGACCCAGCATGTTCACCAGGAAAACTTTTGCAGCTTCTACGTTACAAGTTGCATGAGGAAGAGTCCAAAATTGAAGATCCGGAGAGAAAATTGCAGGAATACCAAACAAAAGGACTAAAATGGTATGGTTTTGTAAAAGATCATAAACTCATTATCCAAGTGTGGAAATCTTTAAACGTATTCAGTGAAGTGTATTTCTAGTGCCATTCTTTTTATAGGAAACATTAGGTTGGGAAGGTACTACAACGCTATTTGGGATTACAATATTTTAGAAAATATTTTGGTAAAAACTTAACAAACAACATCAAAAAAATCACCCCAAAAGTTTTATAAAACTTCTATAAAATATTGCTCTCAGTACTAGTCTTACTTCATGCGTTACATCTCAGTTGCAGAAAAGTCCACTTCTGTTCGACTGCTGCTTACAGAAGTGCTTGCATTACATCTTCTCATGTAATAACAGGGTGACTGACTGGAACGTAAAGGTTTGTATTCAACCAGTGGCCCTGCTAGATGTTCCCATGTTCAATCCTAAACTGCATTTCTTTGAAATGTACAGATATAAACTGTGAAATAATTAAAATCATAAACATAGGAATGTAATATATTATGGATAATAACAATAAATATAAATAAATATTGAAGTGATCCTTTCCCTTGCAACTCCAAACCTGTGTGTTTGTGTTTTTCACATCAGCTTGTACAATTGCACCCTCTTGTGGTGTCCATAATACAGACTTTAAATATCTAAAGTAGAGCTTAGAAATTGAAAGATATGAAGTAATGTGGATGACAGGTTTTTGAGAATGGATTTGTTTTCAAGGCAAATTCCCAATAAAACAATAACAGCAACAACTTCAGTTTAGAATTTTTGCTAGAATATGCTCAAATATTTTCTTATTTCGTGTCATAGGAAAGCATCAGTAACTTGCATCATATTTCTTTGCAATAAGAGGGCAAAAATCATAACTTACTCAAAAGGCCAATTGATTATTTTGAATGCATATTAAACACTGCAGGGTACCAAACAGAAATGCATATTTCTCAACTGCGTAATAAATAGCTATATTCTCTCACCTTTACCTATTTGGCTGGAATACTATAAGTATAGGCAGATGAATCTAGTTAAAGTTTGTTATATTTCAAAATGATGTATGCATATCTGTCTAATATTATTAGAAAAGCAATCATAAGCATCTACAATACACAATCTTAGCAAATACATGGTAGAATTTATTAAGGCTAAAATATGCATGTTTTTTACTTAAAGTAATAAAACTGTTAGAATAAAGGCAATAAAACAGAAGAGGTGAGAAATATTGAAGCCTCCTACATAAGCGGTGTTATAATCGCCTTCCAACCTCGAGCCCTTTTTTCTTACAACTTAAAAGTCCCCTAGTTTAAGCAAGCCAAACGCTACCGCTGTGGGCAGATGGTAGAGAGAACATTGCTACAAAACCTGCCACTCAAAGTGTAACAGATGACTGTAGCTACAGAAAATTGTCCCTTTGTTCATTTTGCTAATGAGTGTCCTCATTGCAGCAGGAGACTGAATAGTTAATTACGTGCAGTTCTTGGTTTTAGCAGATGGTGGAGCTAGAGCTAAAGGTTATCTGAGCCATGGGCAAAGTGCAAGTTTGTGAAGAAAATGTCTTTTGTGGGTTTTATATCCTTTCCTTAAAACTGTAAAAGATTAAGATTCAACTTATATTTGAGAGACCACTGAAAACGTAGTCGCATGACGTAAAGGTTACACCTTGATGTAAAGGTTCTTTGAGCGTCAGCTGCTGATGCTCAGATACAGCCAGAGCACAGGAACAAATGCTTGAGCCTATTAAGAGCTGTACCAGTTACTTAAAAGGTCTTTGGAAATTCTGTTTGTTTTGCCGTGGTTTAGAGCTGGCCGCTGCCAGAGCAGAGTGTTAGCTAATTACTTAAATATTGCATGTGCTGTTTTCTTAAGGCTGCTGTTTTCCCTAGAGTGTACTCAGCTGTCCACAGGATTTGGTAAAAGTTTTCAATAAAAACATGCACTCTAATAATTATCTCAGAAGATTAATTTTAAATATGTTACTGCACCAAGACTGTTTAAAATGAAATGCTGTTGAAGTATTTCATTGGAATTTATAAAAAGTTTACATTGTTAAAAGTAATATTTTTGTTAATCATACTTGGTCTTTATGTAAATTGCTACTGTTTCTTCAGTAAAGGAAGGGGGACCACAAACTAATACAAATTACTTGCCAAAGCACTTGGCATTTTACTTACATGATTTCTTATAAAATTGGTGAAAACTTGGTGGCCAAAACTTTATGTACATTGATAACTTGTTCTGGTAAATTGGAGATCAAAAATTTCTCTTTTTTTTGAGGAAAAAGAAATAGTTATGGACAAAAGTTTACCCGTAAATATATTATAGTTTATCTGCCATTTAAAAAACTCGGAATTTTATTTCTGAAGTCCTTTAACATTTTATTTTGAAGTAATTTTTTAAAAAGTGTTTATATTTTTACCAAGCTAAGCAAATAATATCCTAACTTTTCTTTAGTAAGCAAAGCAACTGCTGTCTGAGTCTTCTCTTTTGTGTTAATATTTTAAATGGTTTCAGGAGTTAGTTAATATTCTGGTATTACTATAAAGATCTGTGCCAGCTCTGAAAGCTTTTCTATAATTTTAAAAGAAATATGTGGCAGTAAAATCTAGACAGCCATAAGACAATATATTCAAATGTTTTCAATAGCTTTGAAACCAACGAGAAAAAAAGAGTAGCTGTCCCAATAAGCTTCAGTTGCATAAGAAGTCTTTTCCATAATGGACGTGGCAAGATTTAAACAAAGGCCACGCATAATAAAAATGTAAATGAGTTTGCTTTACTAAAACTATAACTTTAAAGTCTTTTGTTGCATGTTATCCTGGAACCTTCTTACAAGGTAATCACTGTTTGCATAGAGATTTAAACCGTAGTCTTCAATAGCATTAAACCCCTGCACGGTCTATGTGTGACAGGCATGCAAAGCCATGTTAATGTTCAGAATATGAATTGCCTCTGGGTGGCTCCGGCACCAAGTAGAAAACCAACTGTGTTGATATCAGAAGGCCTGATGGACTCCATGCGGCTCCCAGCCTGAAAACTTCACCGCTTTGACATGTGATGTGCTCCTCATGACACTGGCAGCACTGTCACTGGGAAATGGCACAAAGGCAACAAGCCCCCCTCCTTAGCCGTGCACTTTGCAACCCCCTGGTGCTGCCTGTCCACGGTCTCTCCTGCCTGCCTAGTTACGGACAGCGCTTCAGAAACACGGGGGGAAGTGTGGGTGGATAGGCCCCAGCTGCCTTCCTGGACACAGCCTCCATAATAAATTGACCTGAATGATGAGGGCACGCAAACAGTATGATATGCATTATTCCTGTCAATAAAATGTCCCCATGTGTTACGGTCTTTGTATATAATGTACTGCAGCCTTTCTTCTAGTGGGGACCTCTTTAGAGGCTCGACTTTTTTTCTATTCAGATTATGACTCTGTAATAGAATTGAGAAATTATATGATACTGTGCTGTATAATATTGCACCGGTGCAGCATATTTAAATCCCTGGTTCCTTACTTATAAATTCAAGGCATCACAAACTTTCAGGTTGTCTTTGAAGATGATGACCATGAAAAAAACCCCACACTTGAAAAAAAGAGCAAGGATTTCAAAGAAGAGGTTCTTAAACGGCACAGTGAGATTTCTCGTCTTGGAAATGCTCTGAAACGGTTGGAAAAAGAAAAATATTTATTAGGTAAAACTTTAAACTGATGCTAGATCAAGATGATTAGTCTAAAGACAGCATGTAAGAAATGTTACTAAAGTTGGAATTAATTGTTAACACTCTTCAGAAGGATAGCGACTTACTTCTGGACTGTTGTGTTTTTCTGGTATTGAATGCTAATTTTCTAGGTATTTGTAGAGAAATTCATACATATTTATTCTAATTTCAATGCATATATTTACATATTTTTAATTTATGACAAAGGAATATTTGCTGTGGCTTTTGAGACTTCTAATATTGCCTAGCAATGTGGCTAGAGTTCCTATTTTGTGGCATATACGTGCTGTAAAGTTAATGAAATAGAAAAGTGTTTTATGTAGATAGTTATAATTTTTAATGATAGTCTCCTGTCTTATGGGAACTGTATTAAAACATGCTGTGTCTCTCTAGAGTAGTTTTTGAACTTCTGCAAAATATCTGAATGTGCCTTTCTTCGTATAATTAGTTTTGTCTTTCTGTGGAAGTTTCTAACAGAATCATTTTCTATCAAATAAGCCGTCACTGCTTCTGATACTTGTGCTTTATTACAGCTCTTAAAAGGAGACTTTTTTCCTGATAAGTGCAATGCGCAGTCTTTACCTGCAGGTTACTTCTCATATATTGCCAGAGTGAAATATTTAGTGGAAGACTAGAAACTCCAGCAATAGAATAGAATTTAGCTGTTTAGCTTTGTTATGTCCATGTAGATTAGACCCAGTATCATCTTTAACAGTGGGAAGATTAATTTGGCAAGATAATATTCCTTATTCCTGTTTATCATCTGATTCAATGGTGCTTCTTATCTTTTGGTAGTTTTGTATGAGCAATAAAGAACCACCTGCTAAAACACTTTGTATTGGCTGTGGCTGGATGTCCAGAATTAGTATTAATGAAAAGCTGTGGGTACTCGGTCACACTTGGCTCTTGAACTTACTTCTTCATCTCTATCTGACCAGCCGGCTGAACAGCAGGAAGAAGGCTGTGAATGTCAAGGGCGGCGGTGAAGGTCAGAGTTCTGCCCGGGCTCGCGTCCCCAGTGCATTCCGCTGGGTTTAGAGACTGTCCTGGAGCAAACATTTTGAATACGTTAATGTAGGCATGTATTTTCCTGGGTTTTCTCTTTCCTCCCTTGTTTTCAGATAACTAAGTTCAAAGAATGCGATCAAAAATGGACACAGATGAGCAAAGTGTTCAAAACGTACCATAATTTTTACTTTTCTAAGCTACATGCCTGGCAGAGCAGTAACGAGCTTGGACTGTTGGCAGTGTATAGTCCAAATAATGTTAGAAAGTTGACTTTAACTTGAATTATGTTACATTTTGGTTTGCAGTAGTGTAACCCACTGTAGAGTAACAATAAATTGGTATTCCTTTAATGAATATTGTGATTTTTATTTTCTCACTCTACCATATGTCATAACGTTGTTAAAAGAGTGAATATTCTGAACCTCAATAAACTACAGTAAAATTATTGACTTTAATTAAAAAAGAAACACATTCGGTAAACTTTTGAAGGCGAGGAAAGAAGATTTGTATATGAAAAAGCTAGTAACTATGAAAAAGAAAACGGTTATTTTTTGTAACCTGTGACTTGTGATGTTGCACTATTACTGGACTCTTAGTATATGTGAATTATTATTTATGTGCTATCTGAGCAAAACTATAGCTGAATAAGACATGAAAGTCAACTTTTTAAAAACTTGCCAATGCCATTCTTTATTAATTAGTAAGTGATCACAATCAAAGATTGACAGCTCTCAGTGTTTTCCTACTATAACATCTGGATGTCTGTCCAGTGGACTTCCTATCTTGTGACAGCTCTCAAATAACTGTTTTCTACAGTGTATAGTTCTCATTCTGAAAATTAAGAAGTAAACACAGAACTTCTTCCTATAACAAACATTCTCTCTTTGAAATACTTCCAAAATATTTTGTAGATAATTCACTTCTTTGTGGTGAAATATAAGGGAAATAGCAATGCTTTTATGTGCTTATTCCAGGATTACTAAATTCTTACACAAATTCATATTTTTTTTAAAAAAAGGATTTTTGTGGGGACTGAGGCACTAAATTTCTAAAATTTTCCTTTTCATTGCCTTTCTTTGTGACCTCAGATGAATCTTTCTTCTATGACCAAGTTTCCCACTCTGAAAATAGCGCTATCTACTTACCTTTACAGGAGCATTAAGAGGGTAAATTCATTAGGAGTCTGTACACAAAATCCAAAATCAGAAGGGGAACATTAATTGGCCTGTCTAATGCACTAGTCTATCAAAGAAGAATTATTTCTTCTGTTAGTTTTTCTCTTTATTTGGGTGTGACAGTGCTTAAGAATCCTGCTTAGGTTTGAAGTCTCATTGTGCTGGAAAGAAAGTGCCAGCCATCAATTCCTATACTGAATTTTTCTTCTTGGTTCAGTTGCAAAATCCAAATGGTATTTTTAATAGTACAACTTTTCATCTTTTCACTCACCGGAAATTTTTCCTGAAACGTAGTCTATGTTCTTTCCTTCCTATAATCCCATACCATGGAGGGCGTTGTCTTACATCTCATGTCTTTCCATAGATACAACCTCAGTCTGCAGATTTGAGCAGCAGCCTAGGACCTCTTTTCTGTTGGCCTCTCACATGATTTGGAAGCGCTACATTTGTGCGGATTTGGATCACGCACCTTCCTCCCAAACTGCCTCCAGTACAGCTACCCGGACAGGCAGTCCTTCACAGTCACTGCGCAGTCGGTCCAGGGAGCTGAACTGTAAAGCTGAAGCGCTGGGAGAAATCTTTGGAGCAGGCCTTCTCTTCCCATTGTAATTCTGATAATGAATCTAATTATATTTCTATTCCCGAAAGAAAAACTGCAATTCTAAAAGATTAACTACACTGACTGAAGTTTCTGACTTTTTTTCCCCCCTCCTTTGCATATCCCATTGAAAGATGTTCTCTCAATAGCCGGAACATGCATAAATTCTTCTTTGGTTAAAAAGCTTTGATCTTGACAAAAAGGAGCTGAGCATGAAGGCACACACTGCTGTAGCTCCCAGCAGTTGGACATTTCACTCCAGAAACAGAGTTCACTAAGTTGATGCAGACACCAGTACCCAATATACTGTGTAAGGAAAAGTTAATGCGTAAAAATAGGATTCAAAGCAGACACAGTCTCTAATAAGGGATGATGAAACACATTGGAGGCACTGTCTCTTACCTGGACTAAGTAGAAAATACTGATTGATTTCTTGTAGATGAGACTTGCAGTCTGGCTCTTCCTCCTGTGCACTAGCTATGGGCAATTGCCTCTCTAATTTCTCCCAAAGCATCTGAAGAGATGGCAAGGATTGAGTTTTTCATAACGACTGGAGCTTTTGCCCAGACTTCTGATCATTGATGAACTTGAGGACCTTTTAACTTGTAGCTCCGTATACCAGTGGCTTAACTGCTAGTTTGTGTTCTGGTGGGAATATTCTCTTTAAAGCTGGATACAGGGAGAGCAAGCACAGAAGAGCCATAATCTCTAGGCTACTTGTTAGGATACTCAGCATAGAGGAAAGGACTTTTCTACAGATTTGTTGTTTCTTTCTTTCTTCAGATTTTTGATGAGTATTTTCCTTGGGTTTTATGGGGGGCGGGAGGGTGTTTTGTTTATTGTTTTTTTGTAATTCATAATCTAATGTAAAATGCATAAATGATCTTGCAAGTCGAAACACAAGGTTGTCCCTTTCTCATGCAGTCACAGCTTTGGTATGTCGTCGAGCTCGTGCATGAGTATTCTGTATCTAGTCTCATGAATTTCATATTCTTTGTGTGCAATGGCACAGCTTGAACAAAACTGGTGGCTTATTCTCATCATAGAGGGGTAGTTAGGCTACTTTTCCATGACTTGGGATATTGTAATCAAGCCCCATAAAACCCCCAGCGGCATACAATGTCGGCTGCCCTGATTTGTGGCTGAGCATTCTAGCTTCTAGGTTATTATGCTGAAGGGGAGCATTGCTCCATCTTTATGAAAGAAAATGAATGTCAGTGTTGTGCTCAACATTGTCTGGTTTTAAATATGTTCGAAATGCAAATGTGTAAGTAACAAACACTGCTCCTGGTGACACTGAGAAATATAGATGTTTAACTTGGAAGTCCCCAGTGACAGTAGCTCTGACAGAAGTCCCAGACAGCTCCAACCCAGCAGAACTGAGGAAGCTTTGCCACGCAATGTAACTGTTTAAGGGAGTTTGATTCTGGAACTTCTGAAGAATTCTTGAAGGAAAATTACTCTTTAGGCACAATGCTTTGTCCTCAGTGAGACGAGATGTGTAATATGCCAGACAATGTTTGTCTTGTGAGGACAGGTTAGAGCTTGCTGCAGATGATACCGGCGTCTGCTGATCTTTCCCCAAATTCACAACAGAGCAGTGGAATCGCCCCTACAGTTCCAAACCATCGCTGCTGTTTGTAACAGGTTTCCGCAAATACCTACTTTTCTGAGAATTTAAGTTGATGAAGTCTCTGTTTCTAATGGTTTCATCATCTTCCTACCTCCTGTGACATCATGCTCTGCTTCATTTGTCAAAAGAACTTCATATGTGTGACTCTTGTGACATTATTAAACTCTACATAAAAGTATCAAATGATAAGTGAAAATGTCTGTTACCAGTTACACTACAAAAATACATGTATGTCCACATGTAGTCTTTTGATCAGGGAGACTATGTAGAAAGGATTTTAAGATAATCATGCCTGTTTCTGCTGTGAAATCCAACATTGATTCTCACATATAAATATGTTAGTTGATTGAAATTCAAGAACAAATGAAGGCAGAACTTGAAAATGAAAGACCATTAGTTAAAAACCTGGTAAGATACGTATGTGTACATTGTTTTTTGTAAACCAAATAAAATATGCAAAATCCTTTTACTATCCCATAGATTGAATAAACTTATTTTTAAGTAGGGAACCTATTTTACATGTGAAAAAAGATAGCAAAATACTTTACAGTTTTATTTTGTTGTTACCCTATTTTGAGAGGAACAGATGTAAACAATGCTACTAGAAATATTTTTTTTAAAAAAAAACACTACAATCTTGTTTTAGGAGGACTTGGAACATGTTTAATAAATCCAGCATTATTTGAAAGGATTTGCTGCTGCTGTTTACGAATGTCATAGGCAATGATACAGAGTTTTGTCTTAAAATATTTTTGTATTCTGCATTAGTCTCATAAGAACACTGCCTTTTATTTTCTTTTTACATGATCCAGGAACTTTCCAGACGGCTGGTCCTTTATTTTACCATTTGACTTTTTTTTTTTCCTTAGCCTGATTTCGTACTGGCTTTCACACTGATCACCACTAGTATGTCTTTGTTACAGTAAACTGACTGGGTTTATTATAATAAAAAATAAAACACAGCTTGACTTGCAATCTAAATGTGCTGGAAAAGAATATGATACTGTTTAGAGGAGAAAAGGTTGTGAATAGAAAATCAGTACCACTTCAGTTATTTAAACATTTGCTTTTCTGCAGCTTGTCAAACTTTGTGCCAAGTCATAGCTGCCTGACTTTGTTTTGTTAATCTCAGCACCATGTGTCTTGGGCTTTTTTAGTAGGGGGCCAGTCCTGCAGTACTTGCTCCGTTTACAGTTTCAGTGAGTCTGGGTAAGTACTGTAGAACTGTGTTTTTTAAAATAAAAGAAAAAAAAAATAATGTTATAGGGTAGGTCTTTCCAATCAGTTTGTGAAGGTAAAAAAAAAACCCCTACAAAATAAATTCCCTATTAAATACATTTTTATAACCACCATTGTAATGAAAATAGTTTCTAATTCTTATCACATTTAAATAAAATTTCTTTAATCTGAGGATGTGAGCAGGACTGTATTGGAAATAGAAAACGATAAAAGAAAGATTTTAAAACTTGATTGTCTAAATTTCGGCCACTAAATCAGAGTATGGACTCTGCTCTTTCAGGGAAAATATTTTGGTATAAGAATGTGCCAGCAGAGAGTTCTAGCTAATGCTAAAAATTGCAGTTTGATTTGTATATTTACCAAAAGCATTCAAAGGCATTATTGTAAGATGTTATACCTGTGGCTTGGTTTGGCTTCAGAGTCTGCTTCTGAAATGATGTGTAACATGCTCACTGCCAGGAGGGTTGGATCAGATGACCTTTAAAGGTCCCTTCCAATCCTAACTATTCTCTGGCTCTATGAAAACAGCTCAGACAGACTTCTGGATCTCAAGTTGTAGCTGAGGCCACTAGAAACATCATTTTAAGTCACAAATTAAGTAGTCATAATTCTAGAAATACCAATGGGACCTTTAATATCAAAGGTTAAGTAGTCAGATTTGATATATCCTTAATGTATACCAAAAAGTCTAGAGATTAGAAAGATTTCATTAGTTTAGGAGAAAGTTAAGTTTTGAAAATAAAATTATTTTTAAAATAAATATTGATTATTACACTTGTTGATGATGATGCTGTTGTTGATGTTATTGTTCCAAAGTTAGTTCCGTTCCTTACCTAGAAATGCTCTATCTAAGGGGATCTTCTCAGATGAATTGGCAAACCTTTCTTTGTGCAGATGTAGTCACAGTCAGATGAGTACATAAGAGTCCAACCTTTGCAAAGGCTATTGAGGGAGATTTGGCCTCACTCTTCCCTCTCCTCCTCATTCTAAAAACAAGCACACCATTGGCAAATATCTAGAACATATTTGTGAGGTGGGTTCTAAGGTCTTTAAGTGTCCCAAAACACAGAGAGTACGCACAGCAATCAGTCATGAAATGTGATGAGGATACCTAATCTGCAATATCTAATATTATTTACCATACAACATTTTGTGGCCTTATCTTTTCATTGCATATTTTCAAACAAATCGGTATTAAGCACAAAATAAATGCAGCAGGAATGCTGTTAACTCAGGTAAGTGAGAGCAGTAATATGCACGGTGAATGGGACATGACACAGAGCAGAGCGCTTGTCCTCTGGGAGACAGCAAAGAAGAGTAAACTCAGGGAGGACTTGAAGGCTTTGCTCATTGAGACTTGTTGATATTCTGGTTGCATACAAATGTGGAAATGAAAGATGGACAAGCAAGAGAGTAAAAACACCCTCAGAGTACATAGTGCTCAACAGAAAGAGAAAGAATACACACGAAGTGTAAAAAGTTATTTGTAAATATGCTTGAATCTGAAAATATAAATCCTGTGACATATGACTGGAATAAAGCATTTACTCTCTCAAAAAATCTCCAAGTTTAAATATGATTTTAAAGTAGTTTCGTGAAGCTTATTGAATAGATATAGTATTTTCTGTATTACCATACAATTCTGTATATGTTGGCTGCATTGCGATAAATAAAAACTTTAAAAACACCTAATATTTTAAACCCTGGAAAATGTAATAAAGCTAGATGAAAACAATTACAAAACAGAATCAGTAGCAAAGTACTCAAAATTGAATCAGTAGTAAAATCCTGGAATAAACCATAGCAGGGAAAATGTCAATTGGATTAAATGTTCCCCCTTTGTCATCTTTAATGATTCTATGACTAGTTTCATTTCATTGTCTAGAAGCAATATTTTTGCTTTCCTGTCATTTGAGTAGTACAAATTTATGAGCAATGCTGAGCAGTAACACGGAAACTATTGGCTTTGTTACAACTCAGTACAAGCCGAGGAGCTGCTGTCGCTTTCTAATGCTGTCGGCAGTCCCCGCTTATATCCAACAGAGTTTTCGAAGAAAAAGTGTCAGTATTTTTCTCTCTAGTTATTATGTCCCCAGATGGTGAACTGAAAGACAGTTTTTCACTGTCATAGATCAAAATGCTAATACAATTAGCTGCAAATCTGCAAAAAGTTGTATGCCTTTTGAATATACTGTTTGCAGGTTACTTCTTAGTTTGTCATTTTAATACCATTTTTTTTCAATAAGCTATAATTCTGATTTAATATTAGACTTTTTCCAAAAGTTTATGCCTATAGTTTTGTTCATATTTCTTGGTAGTTCCTTTTTGCAACAGAAGGAGAAGAAAGAAGACCAACACAAAAGTGTCCTGAGGTGGCACAGAAAAAAAGTATGTAATTATCTTTATTTCCTAAGTAAAATATAGATGAGTGATATATTTTGTTAGCTAAAGTGCTCTGCTTGTGTTATGACTCTGTTTTATTTGCCTTTGTCTAGTTTTTATTTTTCTACTGGTTTCTCTTAAACCTCTGTTTGTGTTTTACCTGAGTAATGAAGTACTTTCCTTACATTGCACTGGTTACACTCTACTATCATTGCAACTGTACTCTTTTAAACAGTCTTTTTTTTTTTTCCATTTAATCTCGATGGAGTTAAGTGACATCACTACTACACTAGGTCCTTATCTTCTACTCATTACCCCTTCAAATTGCAATGTGCATTCACTGTTCCTTGCCCTTTGCTCTAGAGAGAAGGAACATGGCAAGTCACAGGGCTTGGTTTTTGACAGCTGTATGTAGTGGCTAAGCATCATCGCTTGGGGTTTGTCCTGCTGAAATCAGTTCAACTTACAGGGTAGGAGACTGGTGGAAGAAATCTTTTTATTAGCATTGTACCTTACAGATAGCTAAAAATTCTGAAAAACATTTAAACACTAGACCCCAAAACCTAGTTTTGTCCACAGGCAGCAATGCTTTACTAAAAAAAAAAAAGAAAACATAATACCATGAAGCACAGGGACAAAAAACTGGGATGCTTGCTGATATAATTGATATAATATATATATAATTGATATAATACCTATGTATTTCAAGACCAAAAGCAGCAAAAATTCTACATTAAGCACGTGCCATAGTGTTGCAGAAGACCAACAGCTTAGTGTGCTACAACAGTGTCTTCACACAGCAAGTTTTTAAAAAAAAAAGGTAATCCAGATCTTGAACAAACTTTTATTTCTGAAGCTTAAGCTCAGAATCAAGTTTACCCACACGTGAAAAGTGTTTCCTCTCCTTCATCAAGATTAACTAGGTAGGATGTGATCCTAAAGGGATTGTAGAAATAGAAGCAGAATTTAGAATGCTGCTGTGGCATTTGGGTAAAGCTGGTGGCTGAGTGAGTAACTAGCAGGAAAATACCAATTATCTGGGTCCTAAGTGGTGCTGGGAGGCTCTTGAGAAGTGACCACAACACCTGCCATGGAGATCCTCTAGTTCCTCTACATTTTCATACCTGATATGAGGTATGGTTTCTTATTCTTGTAAAGGTAGGCACTTAATTTGTCCCAGCTTTCATGGAACAATAATGCATGCATCATAGATATACACAGCTGAAGGAAATCTGGCAAACAGATTATCTATAAAGTGATTTTACCGCATTATAGCTGTCAGTACTAAAAGGCTGTTTCAAATTATTAAGAAATCATTGGATTCTCTTGAGATGAAAGTAAACATTACTGCAAAACAAAAAATGTTATTGGAGTATAGAAGAATCTGCAAATAAAGTATACATAACTAGATTTTTTAATTGTTTTAATGTTTAGCATAATTTTCAAAAGCCTGTAGTCATCTGTCTCCCAAACACTTTAAAATATGCCCATGGTCAAGTAAATGTACTAACTCCACAAAGCAGTTCATTCAAGGAATTCATTTGTCTGTGAAATTCCAGTTTCATTTGAAATGACATGGGAAAGGATTACAGTGGCAGTGGCCTAATTCATTTTATAAGAAAATTATATGTCTTTGTATAATTCTTGATGTTTAGGAAATAACTCTCCATTTCTGCTTTCCTTTTTTCATACTGAATGATCAAAACCACTTTGATTTCTGGAGAGAAAGAGAGAAAGCATGATCTGCTTTAAATAAGCCATCCTCCCTTTCCAAAAACTTACTCTTGTAGGTCCTTCTGCACACTTGCCAGCCTTTGAATCCTTTAAGTAGAAAATCGTATAAGAGTAATAAGGAAAAATCTTTTAACATTTTAATAGTATTTGAAGGTTTTCCTTTAAAAATTGCTCTTTCCTCCTGTTTAAGAATCATTAGCACTTACAAATCTGTAACCAATGTCCATTAATTGTTTGGGCTACTTAAAAACTTACTGTACTATGAGGTTTCTGAATGTGACCATAGTCAAATAAAAATCTAATTTGTCATCTGTACCTACTACTACATCCTCTTATTTACCAAAAGTGTGGGGACAGTTAAACTGTTTGCACTTCTCTTTTCCTATGGATTATATTTTAAACATTTTAGAAAAATAATTCCCTGGAAAAATGTACATATGTATTTGTGAATACTCTTTTTAGCTTTTGCAAAATATTTTTATAATACAGAATATATGTAGCGAACCATTATAAGACTAAATTAGTTTTTTCTTGTTTTATTATTCTTAGTTAGATTGAGTTTAGATTTCACAATGCCTTTATTACAGTAAAGGTTTTGATATCCCTGATCTTCCCAAAACTTCAAATAACAGAAAAAAAAAAAAGTCAATGATTAGAAGTTAATATCTAAATCAATGTATTAATCACCATCACTTTTTGATGCTGAATTTCCTTCAACAGTTATTTGACATATCCTATTAATCATAGTTAGATTTGGAAATCTATGGCATGTGGTGAGAACAGGCCATGTGCTGAGATAAACTGAACTTGGAGCACATCTAGGTTAGTTAAAATATGTGTGATATTTGAAAGTGGTATTTGATTGTATTAAAACAAAAAATCAGTATACTTTTGGTAATTATCTATTTGTTACTTAGACGTATGGTTCAAAAATGTTATAGGCATAAAGGAATAACATTTATTGAAGAATTTAGTTTATATTTGTATTTAATGGATTCATGTAAGTAGTGCTTTGACACTTACCCAGATGTCTACTTGCCCTAATGCTTTAATCATACAGTGACATCTCAGCAGCAAGAACATAGAATTTCAGCCTCAGCAGCAACAATGTAAAATTTTGACAGAATCCACACTACTTCCAAAACCTTTTTCTGTCCTTTTAAGGACAATATTGTCCTCAGGAGGAGGTTTTTGTCTAAAGCCAAAAAAAAGATGCTTAGATACTCTCAGAAGTTTCTTGCTTCAGAATTTTCCCTGGTCTTGCATAGATGTGCATCCTACTTGCTAAAGATTATGTAGGGGTTGAAAACCAGGTCTTCACCAGCAACTTGTTTCATATAGCTGTGATGCTGAGGGGTAAGGGGATAAAGAGCTGTAGGTGATAGTTATGTCATTTCTGTACTCAAAAAGCCTGCCTTCAAGTGTTTCTGCATGCCTGGGCTCTTACTGAAGGGTTATTAGTTTTTCCAGCAAACCTTTCCCAGTGTGGAGTTAATCTCATTGAGAAGAGCAGAGCTTTAGGCTAAAGGTAATGTGGCCAGTTGCTGGAAAGGCAACATATGAAACCAAAATTTAGAAGAAAATTCCAGCTTATATTAAAAAAAATAACACAATATTTGTGCATGAATCATTCTTTAGATCTCATCTTTTATTCTAGTACGATTCGATAAAATAAGAATTTCAGATTTTCCAGAATTCTATTAGGTATAA
This sequence comes from Tetrax tetrax, assembly GCA_009806455.1. NCBI lineage: Eukaryota > Metazoa > Chordata > Aves > Otidiformes > Otididae > Tetrax > Tetrax tetrax. The sequence continues at coordinate 32,415 of WHYT01012868.1, forward strand.
TTTTTACGGTTGCAAATGCTTTTTTAACTCATGTATCTTTTAGTATTTTGTGAATTTTCCTGTTATAAGTGTGTCAAAATTCCACTATCCATGAAACAAGTCTATACCTGTCTGAATATACCCGAGGAACCGAAGGAACCCTTGATTATAGTTTCACCTTTAAAATGACCTGGCCTAGTTCTTGTCATGTTAGAAATGTTTTGAGGATTTTTAAATACTGCTAACATTTTTCTGTGTTCCTTTAATACCTGATTCTCCTGTTCTATCTGTCATCATCCTTGACTGTATACTATTTTTTGACTGATTTACTGCTGCTATTTTGCAATCTTTTTCCCTGTTAGCTGCATTTCTGAGAATATCCCACCCATAATAACCGTAGTTCTTTATTAGTGCTCATACTGTTGTTATTTCTCGTGCCTGCAACCTTCATAATTGCTATTGTGCATTAAAACACATCAGAGATAACAGGATTTTAACCTGGTGAATTAAAAATTCATTTATCAGAGCTGTATGTTTTTGTATTGATATTGATCAATATTGTATTGATTCTGCAAGGGAGTACACGAATCCTCCTTCTGCACACACCTTTCTAAAAAAAGCGAAGCACGTTTATTCCCTGCAGTCTCTTAAACAAGCTGATAAATGCCCAGGCCTGACCACTCCTCATCAGCCATCACAAGTGGGATGTGGGGATGTCCAGGCCTACCCCGACACGCTGCCCGTAGCTCTGCGGTCCTGGGAGGATGCTGCCTCTCAGAAACCATGTAGACTTTGGCATGGCTTTCGAGATACAATCTGCTGTTAATGAGTAAATCACTAAATGATGTTGGTAAGGTTCTGCTGTATAGCTTTTTAATTTTTGAATGTGGGTTTGAAGGAGCACAGAATAGCACATTCAGTGAAGTTCAATTACTATTAAGTACATATCCAGTGTTAGCTGATACTTTGCTCAGTGTTTGTACTGTAATTTTGTTTTGTAGAAAGAGCAGGGGACACCTGCATTCACCTCTAGAAATTATTATGTATCTAGATAAGGATTATATTTACAGTGGAAAATCCATTTTGAAGATTTTGAAAATAATAGGATATCTGTTTATACTCTGTTTCAGCTGATGACTGCATACTGCACTGTTGATAAAACAGGATATATGTGAGAATAATTAGTATTTATTACAGGTAAACACTAATTCCAGAGACAGAAAAGTATATTAGAATCATAGAATCGTTTAGGTTGGAAAAGACCTTTAGGTTGAGGGAGGTGATTCTCCCCCACTACTCTGCTCTCGTGAGACATCACCTTCAGTACTGCTTCTAGCTCTGTAGCCCCCAACATAAGAAGCACGTGGACCTGTTGGAAAGAGTCCAGAGGAGGGCCACAAAGGTGATCAGAGGGCTGGAGCACCTCTCCTGTGAGGAAAGGCTGAAAGAGTTGGGGCTGTTCAGCCTGGAGAAGAAAAGGCTCTGGGGATACCTCATAGCAGCCTTCCAGTACCTCAAGGGGGCCTATAAGAAAGACGGAGAGAAACTTTTTAGCAGGGTCTGTTGTGATAGGACAAGAGGTAATGGTTTTAAACTAAAAGAGGGTAGATTTAGACTAGACATAAGGAAGACATTTTTTACAATGAGGGTGGTGGAGCACTAGAGGAAGTTGCTCAGAGAGGTGGTGGATGCCCCATCACCGGAAACATACAAGGCCAGGTTGGATGGGACTCTGAGCAACCTGATCTGGTTGGAGATGTCCCTGCTCCTTGCAGGGGATGTTGGACTAGGTGACCTTTAAAGGTCCCTTCCAATCCTAAACATTCTATGATTCTATTATCATTAAGTCCAACCATAGATCATTCTAGCTAGTCCCATCAGTGGGGAGATGTTTCTTATTAAATGTTTTTTCATTATTTTATATATACATTGACTATTGTCTTTTCTTAAGACATTTGACTATGTCTGATACTTACGACACTCTTCCATGTTAGGCATGAAGTGAAAAATCTATCAAGCCCCCTGAGCAAGTCTATAAAACCATGGAATCTTCATCCATCTCCAGGCCTCCATAGCTGTTCAACCAGCAGTATTTAATTTTAGAACCTTTTAGACAATTAGGAGTCTTGTCCAGGGTGAAACCTAATCTATTTTGAAATGCAGTAGTTAATAATTTTTAGCTATATAGCTGTAAGTAGCTTTTTGTACTGAGCTAAGTAGGATATGTTGTATTTCAAACTTTCACCTTTTAAGATGAAGATGAGATTGGGAGAAGGGGGAGATGTTACCAAAAGACTAGTTGCAGATGCTTTTTCCTACTCAGTAAGTTACAGTTCCAGTGTCCGAAAGATAAGTGTGTTTGAATAGTGGATGAAAGGCTTAGTGAACATCAAAAACTTCAGTTATTAGATTCTGGCCATGCTTAATTTGCTAAAAATTAATCATGTATTTGATTACATATGTGAAATATATGAAAGGTCTTCCCTGAAACTGAGTTCTTATAATCACCGTGCTAATATGCAACATCCTTACTTATGCTGCAGAGGAGCTCAACTTCCTTACTAAAGTTAAATTTAGGAATCTTGTTCAATAGGATTCACATTTTGATTTCCAGGAGGTGACTGGACTTTATTTGCAAGGTTTAGATAGAGGTTCAGTTCTTTTACATTGCCTGAGGTTGTAACCACGCTGAAACACTAGCTAAGCAATTTCTTCCTCTGTCAAATATGTGGTTAGTTTTAATCTATACTAAGAGTGTATCAAGCAAACTTATGTAAAGAAATTTGATATTTTTGCAAACTATTCATTTACAAATAACATCACCTCTTAATTCCTGTTACATAAAAGCTTCAGTAAGTAAACAAATATATAGTTATGTGCTGGGAACACTTCATTAATGACACAGAGAAAGGATTTCCTGTAGAACAGATGGCACTTGTAGTGTTAACCAAACTGTTCATCTAAACCAGCATTGTCTGGAACCTAATGCCCTCAGGCAAGGATCCGACCCAGTTGTGGAGAGGCACCATGCAATCACAACAGATGGTCATGTGTGGAGGCAGCCCAAAACCATGCATATGCACCTAGGGTGGTTGTTGAGAACTGAAGCTCACAGTGGAGAATATTCAGTAGGCTTATGGTTATGGGGTGTCCTGGTGTTCTGCTCTGAACAAAGTTAATGAAAAAAAAAAATGAAGGCATGTGAGAACTTAAATTGAATGGAAGGAAGAAAGCAATAGTTTCTTAGCCCATCACCCAGGTTTTATTGGATACATCAACACAGGGACAGAAACTCGTTTTGTTCACTTCAGTTAGCTTAAAGAGGGTATGAAATTTAGTCCTGTCATTCTGCAGTGAGTTGCATGAGCAACAGTAATAAATACTTAGAATGATACATTTTCAACTTTTGGAAGTAGCTTTTAGTGTTTATCACTTTCATATATAAATCTGAATAAAATCCTAATTAGACCTGCCTAAGGTTTTAAAGTTGAAGGATATGAAATACAGTTTAAATTGCAAGGGCTTTTCTGATCACGAGATTGACCAAAACCCCTTCTGAATTAAGAATACCCTTCAATCAGCTGATGATAAATGCTCAGGGGGCAGGAGTCTCACTTGTCTTCAAAAGTTGAATTTTAAACTGGTTTATTATTGCTTTCCACATTTGAAAAGAGGTTTGCTCTTCTTTTCAGCCAGGAAGAGCATAGTTTTGAGAGATACAGAGATTTTAGAGGAGTAAATACAAGCAATGGAGAAAGAATATTGAAGCACAGAAGGGATTAAAATGATCTAGTGAAAACCATGGTAATGATTTGCAACAAGGAAAAGGAGTGAGCTGGAAAAATATAATGGAGGGAATTTATATGTTTGAAATTGAACTGGTTGAAGCCTAGAAAGTAGCTGCTGTTAGCATTAGTTGTAAAGTGCTTTTTTAAAGCATCTTTTCACAGAAAATATTACAGGAAGCACAAGTGCAACTGTCATTCATTTCTTCTTCACGGCCATACTGAACCACAGTTGGGAAGCGCCGTTGCTTCCTCATGGGACCATCCCAAGCGCCAGGAATCTTCTGATTCTGGAAAGCCTTTAGACGTGGTCTTTTCTACTCTTCCATGTCCCTGCAGCCAGTGAGGGAAGCCCTATTATGCTTATATGTCCAGCAGCTGGGAATCCAATCTTGCGGCTAAAGAGCTGCTTGGCAGGATTATCTCATGAGACCCAGCCCATTTTGTGTGTAGCTGCAACGGGCCTGAATCTGCCTTTACAAACTCTCCATTTACCCAGCTGTATTGCCGCTGAAATCCAGGGTGTTACACCAGTATAAAACCCATGTGTGGCTGGAGAATTTGACCATGCAATTGGTTTTGTAGTCATTTAGTAATAATTAATATTTACAGTGAATTTCATTTGCAGCTTTCATAGTATGCAGATAAAATGACTTTTCTTTATTTAAAAAGGCTTGATACTGTAATGTACCTGCAATGCTATCTATTCTTTACCTCTGGTGTTGACACCTCTGGAGTAGCCACATAGCTACCAGCGTGTGTATGTGAGAGAAAGTGGAATGTATCTGCAGCTGAAAAAACAAAATGAGGACTTGATCTGGATAGGTCTAAGGTATAACACAAAACACTACCAAAAGCTTGGAGGTTCTGTTCAAACAGACGAGTAGGTAATGCGTTTGATTTACCAGGTTCATGTCCAGCCTGTCTGTGTGGACACCTGTGGAAATGTAACAGGGATGGAATGTCACTGGAGGGAGTGAACACGTTCTTGTGTGAGGTGTGAAGAAGCAGGAGGAGATGCCTGGGGAGATGACTGAACAAGCATCTCATCTTTGTTTTTTTCAGATTTGCTCTGTGCTGTGTAGAATATAATTTACAGTTGGAAATATAATATCTATGACATCCTGCTGGGAGAGAATGGAAGATTTGAGGTGGTTTAGTTTCTTTCAGATTTCTGATATGGCATGCCTGGTCAATGGTACTCTCTTTCCCCAAATGATGAAAGTATTACAGGAAACTAAAACAGATTTTTGTGCTCATTAAGATTTATTTGTCAGTTTTCAGCACTGCAAGTAGAATAAAAAGTTATAATGACCAATCTGCCAATGCAAAGTGAAACTGAAATAATAATGCCCAAGGAGAAAGGAGAATTGGAAAAGGAACATCTTACAAAACAGGAGTATCTCAAAAAACAAAAAAAAAGCTTACTAACAAAGTGATCTTTAATTATTATAAGCTAATGCATTTAGGTATATATTATATATATATATTTATACACTGACCTTTTTTAAAGTCTATGGATTCAGAGAACTAGTGCGTCTCTAACGTTTTAGTTTCTTAAGTAATGATACTAGTAGGCATTTATGTAGCAGCTTTATCCCAGGACTTTACAGAATTTCTCATTACATTTTTTTTCTGAGAGAAATAGGAATCAGCTTCCCAGAACGGAGTGTGAAGATCTGAAGTCAGACGGACTGTGTCTCAGTTATATGGCATGGGTGCTCTGTGGACACCTGCATTGGTACTTCCATCCAGTCACCCAGAGTGGAAATGGGCCACAGCTCCCTTCCAGTCTGCGTACCTGGATTTTCCTAGCTCTTACACTTGACGTGGGATTGATTTGAGTCAGGGAATCCACACGAAAGCAAAGATTAGTAAGCATTCCTGGACCCCAAGTGTATACATAATAGTGAAAATCAGAGTTAGGTCTGAGTCAGGAGTTCAATTCTTCATTCTAATTGCTTGACTGTATGCTTTGTTTGCTGTGGGGAATTTATAATGATAGGTCTGAAGTCCTTGTCCATTTAAAGCAATGGCCATTTTACCATTGATAGCAGTAAGGTGAGGTTCAGACACATATACATAGAACAAGATTACGTTTAATTATCTGCAGTGCTGTTTTTATTATAGTTGCCAAAATGTTACCTAACAGCCACAATCCTTAGAAACAAAGGAAAAAAATGAGCTGGCTTTGAACTACTGGCTTAGGTTACAAAATCTTTCAGTTTTTAATAGGATACTGGAAATATCTAACAGCCCCAAAAAGGAAAACCTGTCCTAAGAATAGTGCTGTGTATGAGCAAAGCTTTGTATTTGCATAGTTGTCAAAGAAAATAAACACTGTTTTGCTTCTTTTCAGATAACCTAGGTACGACCTGAGCAGCAAGCTGCTGAAAGAAGCCTGATTGCTGAAACTGAGAAACATAAAGGTCAAGAAAGGCAAACCACAGAAAGGTAGTGGTCAAAATTTTTAAGATGTACTTTGAAGACATTTAAGAAATGTCTGTGTTGATTTAACTTCTTCTCTTTACACTTTTTTTTTTCCTAGCTTAGAAAGGATGCTGAACAAAGTAATACAGTATGGAAAAAGAAATTCCAGATTCTACAGAACAGATTTAGTATTATTGTATTGATCGCATAACATCAGGCCACATCTCAGAACATGCAACATGTGTGTTTGACAGCGTGCTATAAAAATGCTTCTTCCATAGGCCATGACATAGCCCAGTGCTGTTTTAGGTAGAAAGCTATAAACTAAGAATATCTAAAATCCCCACTTCCCCCATGGGACCCAACCTGGCCCGGTAAGAATGCAACCAGTCCACTCTGGAGGTTACCAGTACTGATCAGTGTGGACAACAAGTTGTGCGGCATGTCTTAGGTCTATTGATTTCCTCCCTGCAGCAGAATATTTCAGTTGTGCATATCTTACGTAGTGCACTCAGCGCCTTTATTGTCTGAAGAAACACCCAGGATTTACTATGACTGAGCTCCACGGCACACAAAAAAGGTGGAAAACCTCAGTAGCCTCCATTCTAACAACAGTTGTCACAACTTCCAGAGTCCTTACTATGAACCTAGGAACCAGAGTCTGAAAGCTCTGGGATACGATGTGGAAGCTGTGGGGTTTACAGCCAAAGGTGGTGTGCACGTGAGTGCTGCCTGGAATGGCAGAAGAGGAGAACCCTAGCAGATGCCAAATGACTTTAATATGTTCCTGGTGATATCTTTGCGACTGTTGTAGGGATGAATCAAACTTTAACTTCAAATTTATGAACTCCTGAAGGAATCTATTTGATCATGTAAACACCATATTTCATTCTTTCCATTTTTTTTTCAGAATTTCTTTAAAATTCATCTGGACTGATACCAAATTTTACAGAACAAATTTTCCCAGCAACTGCACATTCTCTTGTATTTCAGAAAGTTCTTTTCCTGTATTTTTTAATCTCCACACCACCAATCAAAGGTGTGGAAATGCAGTAATTCTTGTCCTACAAATGGTGAACTGCAATGAAGGTACGTCCATTGCACAGCAAACTCCCTGTATTGTACTTCGTGCTTGCTTAGTTTGATACAATATCTCTAAGGTCAATGGATAGTTTCTCATTAATTTCAGTGTTCATTGAAATAGGCCCCCAGTTATCTTCTCATCTGAAAATGGTGAGAATAGACTACGCTAATAATACAATGACAGTGTTATCAGTGGTTTTGGTAATAATGCAAATCTCTGTGGAAAAATAAAGTTACATTATTCTTACCAGGTCTACGTTAATGAATATACACTGTGTTACCTGAATAGGTAGGTACTGCAGGATATTTTTTTAGCAGAGACCATTACAATTACTTGTTTAATAAGAGATGAATTTGTCATTTAGTGCATCACTAATCATTGCTACATCATAGAAACAGATTCATTTTGCTGAAAAGTAAGTTAATAGTGAGATCTAAATAGACTAGAGGAACATCCTTATTTTTACTTCATTTTTTTTCTGATAGTTTTTTAAAGAACCATGCTTTTTTTTTTTTCATGACAGTGTGACTCATCTGGGCAGCAGGTATTTATCTTTAGTTTAGCCTGTATGTTGTTATAATTTTATTATACTCATATTAAAAAAAAAAACAAACAAAACCTATAAAATATGTGAGCCCTCTTGTGGCCAAAATATCTTCTGTATGTCTTATGAAATCATTGAAGACTGTGTGGCCTGGTGAATGAAGTGCCTGAAAAATATCAAGAGAACATTGAATGTAAATATATTTAATTAGTACTTCTAATGTTGGTTCTTCTTCATTTTTCATGACTGTTAAATCCATTTAAGTTTTCATTTACATCTTTCTTAATTTACTGTTTGTAGTTAAAACGCTTGCGAAGTTCTGGGTTTGTAACCAGACACAATCAGAGCACAGAACTCCGAGATTTCTAATCACTTTGTCCATTCTGATATAATTGCTGTGAAAGGTACTAGCTAATGCAAAATGTTTTTTGTGAAGATCCTTTTTATGTTAAAGGGTTTTTTTTAACTTTAAAGTCTTCATGTGTATCAATGATTTGAGTCATAGGAGCAAACATGACTATCAGTCAGGGTTGTCTTTTAGTTATTACTCAAGTGGAGCAGAACTCTGTGGTGATTTTGAGGCAGAAGAAATGGTGGTTCATTGCCACCTGTCACTCTTTCCTCACAAATTCAGGGGAAAATAATCCAAACCATCCAAACTACATATGCTTACTTCTTATCACCTGGTACAATAATTTTCATCTTTTTCAAGTTTTTTTTTTGCTTCCCCTCATTAAAAAGATCTGTTTCTGCAGTGTAATACCTTTATTTGTAAAGAAAGAAGAAAAATTTTACAGCTGTTCAAATTACCTCATGTACTGGACCTTGAGAAATTAGGTAGCAATTTTCACTGATTAGATAAAATATCAGCACTCTGTGGTTAAAGTTATAGTAAGTTTGCAGACAGGAAAAGGATGATATTGTGAATTCCACTCCTCATGGATTTTTCCACTGCATAAGGTCTGTTACTTTACTCATACATTTAATATAATTTATTAATCACATTTTATATATGTGTCCCGTGGATTGCTGAACACTTACTGGTTATTTGTTCTAATTTTGCTGATCAATGGTGTTTGCTTAATTATTCCCCCTGAGGCCTGAAAAAGATACAAAAAAGGTGCATTTTTTTTTTTGTAATTGGCTACTTAAAGTTGTACTGGAGAGTGTTTGTTGCAATATCTTAACCGTCTTCTGTATCATGGTGTTTGAGGTACTTGTGTAAAATTATTTATTTATGACTCAACTATACAGATATATGTTAAAGAAATACAAAGTATCAGCACATCTATTGATATTTTTCTGGTTTAATCTGGTCTTTTATTTTTGTTTTCTGCTATTTTTATTTGTGTTTATCGCAATCTTTTCAGTAGCATGGAATAAGATTAAAACTGGAGTGTATTTGCTAATTCTTGCTCTGTTACACTGTATCTATTTTTTTTTCCTAAAAACTGTAACAGACATTCATACATCAAAAGAGATGCCAAATTCACAAACATACTTGATATTCATTATTAAAATGCATTCTATCATTGCATCCTTTATAAACCCTCAAGGAGCTCTTTGCAAAGAGTAGCTGTAGAATGAGCAGAATTGAAGATTTCTAGTACCTGATGCTCTACAGAAATTATATGCACAAGGAATACACAGGAGTTTGTAGAAAATATGTCAGTGAAGAAGGAATGATTAGTGAATTTAGTGAGGAGAGAAAAAAGCCAAACCTCATATTAATTACTGGTGAAATCAGGTAAGTTTCTCATATTGAAAATTTGAATGGGTGCAAGTATTAGTTGACCAGAGCAGTGGGTAGTAACTCATAGATTTATTGATTTGTCTGAATAAGAGGAATTCAGCTACAGTGTTTTTCGAAGAGCCTTCAAGGCTACTTTAAGTGGAAGCGTCTCCTAAGATTAGCCACTGATGGTGAAAGCGCTCTAAACTTGAATTGAACTGATCAACAATGATACAAGATAGAGAGAGGCTACCTAGAACTGATGTACTCCATCTATATTTAAGAGTCTTTTATATTTACATTTTATATTTATATTTACAACTATCAAGTGAATGCAAGTCAAATGTCTGCTTCGTTATAGTTATTTTGATATTTTGGATATTAAATTCCAGTATGTTTTTAATTATGTATTGTAATTCTTAAGAATGACAACAGGCTAATGTACGTTAATTTTATGTGAAAATCTTTTCAGTCTGCGTGTGATTAAGGATGAGATGTTTCTTAGACAAACCTTGCAGTGCCAGTTACTAGTGCTTAAATGTTCATTGCTTAGTGAGACAATAAGTAAAAACAAGGCAACTGGTTTATTTTTTAATGCTTCATTTCTATCAAAAGAAATCTTTCTAACATAGTGAGGCATAGAAGCCTGCTCATACCATGAAGTCAAACAAATTTGATAATGAAAGTTATGAAAAGGTAAATCCAACAGAGGCAGAATGTGAGAGTTGGATGTGCTTAGCCACATGCAGTACAATCTTGTGTACATAGTTTGTGTGTACAAGTAACATATAAATTCTTCCAGTACCTAAGGGGCGCTTATAGGAAAGATGGGGAGAAACTCTTTAGCAGGGCCTGTTGTGACAGGACAAGGGGAAATGGTTTTAAAATAGAGTGAGAGAGATTCAGATTGGACATAATTTTTTTTTTTACAATGAGGGTGGTGGAACACTGGAACAGTTTGCCCAGAGAGTGGATGGGGGTGGATGCCCCGTCCCTGGAAACATTCCAGGCCAGGTTGGATGGGGCTCTGAGCAACATGATCTGGTAGGAGATGTCCCTGCTCCTTGCAGGGGGGTTGGACTAGATGACCTTTGAAGGTCCCTTCCAACCCAAACTATTCTATGATCCTGTGATTCTATAAATTGTGCCTCTGCTGGCATGCATCACTAGGCAAACATAACATCCATTTGCAGTGTTTGAATGAACCATACTGATAACTTTTTCCGTTAGTTTGTGAATTCAGACTCAGACTGTAGGTTGCCCCTAGTACACGACAGAAGATCTGGAACTGTGAGGTTTGACATATTACTCACTCTGCAGGCTACTCACATTGTAAGTCCTAACACCACAAGGAGAGCTGCCCCCAAAAAGCCACCTATCCTCCTCTTCGCAAGTGGGTACAGCAGGCAAGAGTGAAATTTTGGTCCTTCTTTTTACCTCGGAAGTGAAATAAGAGATATGTTCCAGTCTACGTACAGGACTAGCATAGACTGCTTACTCCCTGGATCAGGGGAGGAGGCTTCATAGTAACTCAGAGTCCTTTGGGATTTAATTTAAATCCTCTAAATTTCAAAAAGATCTTCAGCCAACCCGCCTTTGGATGGACCTGTGTTAACACAACTTCATATTGTCTCCAAGTCACGTCACGTTGTGTTCGTGCAAATTAGACATACAATACACCATGCCTGAGGGAATTTAAGAAAATTACTTTGGCAGAACAGAATTGGAAGGTGTAAATCTTTAAAATTAATTTACTACACGGCGGTTGGCCTTAAACAGGGGAATTACTTTTATTTCCTCCACGCAGATTCCTTCTTTGTGTGTGTTTTTTTTCCCCTTTTGTGCCTTCTGACAACATGGTAAGAATTTTGGGGAGAATGAACAAGGATGGAGCTTGTCAAATTGAAAGCAAAATTTTGAGTTTACCATCAGTGGCATCATGAATGTTCAAACACAGAATTGCATTAAAATAGTACTTTCCATGGATATTTTTCCTGATTAAAGTCAAATATCAAATTTAGTTGCAAATATATTCAACTCTCAAAGTAAAAGATATACAATTCAGGTACAGTCAAGTTAAAACATATTCCCTTGGTTTAAGAATGATTATATAGTGATGGCAATTCCATATTCAATTAGAGTCAACAAAATGTTATTCTTTTAAAAATCTTTTATTAATATTAGTTTCTCATTTATCAGCTTATATATCTTAAGCCACACTTTCTTGAAATGTGTTTAGTACATGATTAGCATGTGGCTTGCTTGTCCTGTTGCTGTTGAAAATGGTACAAAACATATGAAGGGATTCAGAGCTGGGTTATATATGCCAGCCAACTTTGGTGTGTAACTTTGTTTTTCCTATACATAAATGTTCTTAATAATTATAACATTTTTGACAATTTTGCGAAGCATAGGGTAAAACATTTATATATCCAAGAGTCAACATTTACAATTTGCATAATGGGAGATTGTTTCAATGGAAGAGTTTCTTAATGTCAGACAGTGACTTGCTGCAGACATATATGGATTTTCCCGTCTCTCTACAATATGAATTATGATTATTTACATGCATTTTATATTCTCGTTTATTTTTGAAATATTTAACATGTTAAAATGTTCTGACTTTCTTGTTTTCAAATACATGCAGTAACAAGTATTTGTGAAAAGCATGCCAGCTTCAGTTTTAAAGCCAGCTGCACTATTTAAAAAAAAAAAAAAAAAAAAAAAGTGGCTCTAATTGTAACCACCTGCATATTAACCGAAGTAATATTGTCTCAGTGGTTAGTAAGGCCAGTATAAGCCTGATTCATCCAGTACTAAAATATATGGGAAGACCAAAATTACTTAAATTAGAAACAAGTGGGATTCTTAAGTTACGAACACCACCAGTTGCCTAACTGGTAAGAGTTTAATTTGTCTTGCTGCCTTTTAAACCTAATGCCTCAATCTCAGTGGACAGATTATCAGATTACTTCAGGAGACGGAGAATTCTATACCCAATTTGTGAGCAGAGGTAGAATCTTTATGAGAAATATATGTCACTCAACTTGGATTATTGTTTGAAATTCTGAGGTCTAATGTAATGTGAACATAAAAGCCTATATAATACAATTATTTATGACAGAAAATGACAGGAATCCAGGGACCAATATAGCACCAGAAGATATTCAGGTGGAAAAAAATTACATTTAAGTAAAGGTTAGTGAAGAATAAGGTATTGTTCAGGTTGCTATAAGTAATTACAGAAAAGATACCAAGGTTACAAAAATAATGAGTTCTCCATTTTAACTATGGCTTCACATAAAGTTAATAAAGAACAATTTTCAGTGAAAAGAATCCTGAAGTATCTCTTCAATTCTCTAAACAAGTCTCAGCAAGTAGCAAAGGATGAATTGACTTTCAGATGTTTCTCTCAAAAGAGACCATGAAAATACCTTAGCAATTCTTTTTAAAAAGTGAAATTATTTAGAAGGAATATTGGATGCTTAAGGGCTTAAAATTATGGGTATTAATAGCCTACATAGTATAGTAGTGTGTCTGTTTCTAACAGCAAATTCACTGTATCCATGATTACATGGTCGTCATTAAATTGTTGAACTGAGTAAAACAAGTTTCTTAAGCAAGATAATAGAAATGTGCCTTATTCACATGTAACAAATTGCTGATCTGATTCATTTACAGAAATACATATAGATATAGATACAGATATAGATAGATAAAGATACATACAGAAATACAGACTTGTCTGTATGTATTCATCTGAAATATATAAATATGTATCTGTAAATATGCACGCAAATATCCAATTCCTCATGTTCTATCCTGCAAAAAAAGCATGTATGAAACAATTCCAATTCTCAAAACTCAGTGGAAATATTTATGCTTATTTTAATTAACATATAGTCAGGCCCTAAAATAGTATCTCAAGAATTAAGGCCGTATTAGGTTTGGCTTAAATGCTGGTAGCTGAAATATCTCTCAGGAGGTTTTCTTTAAGCACTCATTACTAAGCTAAGCATGAGAATTGTTTATATAAGTCTCATTTATGTATTTTATAGTATTTAAGTGTTTCTTTGTTTTAAGAGAAGTTTTAATTTTTTTTTCCTGGATTTCAGATGAATGTAACTGTAAATTAGCTTTCTAGTTATTTAGTCAACCAATAGCTTCTAATCAGCCTTGATGAGAAAATACTTCTCTACTCCCAGTATATTCCCAGACTACAGAAGAGCAAAAAGAAGACAAAGATTAATCTCTTAGACTTCCAAATGAAGCAAAAACAAACAGGGTTTGAAGATGGTGAGTCTGAAAATTGGGACATGCAGTGACCTACTCTGCTATTTAAGCATTTCTTTCTAACTGCTTTAGCATGTAGTTGAATATGATCATATTTCTCCAGATCTCTCTCCCTTGCAAGATTTTATAAGGGTTTGATGTATTGTCATCTCTTTCCATGAGAAATCACGCATGAACTTAATTCAGTGCTGAATTCTAATAATATCACCATGAAATTGTGCATTTGAAGAACATTATGAGAACTTTTTTAACCTCTACTTTTGTTTGTTGTGGAGTAGCTATCAAAACCATACTTCAACAATAATGCACCAAAGCTGCAGTACAAATCTCTCTTCTTTTCAATATCTCTGCTGGTAGAAAATAAAAAGCGTAATAACCATTAAGTGCAACATTGTTCACTTTGTCTCTTAGAATGCTAGTTAGGAGGGGTTTTGTTTTGTGACATACGACGTCACATTTTCTTTACGCAAGCCTTATGATTCCTTCTCTAACAAGATGTTTAAAACATCTGCTTAATATCAAGCATGTGGCTAGCACTCCTTTAGTCCAGCGTCTGTTCTTACAGCTGGAACCAAGCATGCACTCTGAAATGTTTTATTGTAAGTAATTCTTTGCATGTGTATTCCTCCCTGACTTTGTAAATGTAGATAATTGCTACCTTTTCTACATTTGTATCTCTGAAAGCATTAATATAATTTAAACATTTATCTTTGGTTTTGTTATATACTTCAACCAATGTCAACTTTTCCCTTGGGCGTTGCTCTGCTCCTTGTGTTTTATTTCTGTAACTCTTCTCCCGTTCTTTTTCTGGTTCTGCATGTAAAAGATACATTTATTTTGGAATAAGTTGGAGACAGCATGGGGGGTATGGTGTTTGCTCTAACAGGCTCGGTCCCTGGGACAGTCTTGATCCTGGAAATTTGTTTGTCTTTGTTGGTTTTCAGCTAGCATTGGCTGTGCTGTGACTGATAAATAACAGTGATAAGTGCATACAGAAGGCCAAGAAAGTAATAAAATTAGAAAGAACAGAGATCGTTACGTTCAAAAGGACTTGGATCTATTACATTTGGCGGCATTCATGCTGTCAGTGACTATTTTATCTGACCACTTATTCAAGCAAAGGATTGGAGGATAAAGAGTTCTTTATTTCCAAAATTTAATTAAAAGTATTGTTTTCTCAGAGACACAATTGCTGTTCAGGCCACAGGATCAGAAGACTTGGAGGCAGCCTCTGAGAGAACATTTTATTTTGACTACGTAAGTAGGGATGTTTGCGACGTTTGTGTGTTTATGACTCTTGTATTTGTAAATTAGGTGGTTCTGTTCTAGCTATGGAGATGAAAAGTCTGATTGTTGCAGTGAGTGGAGGTCTCATACGAGTTTCCTCTACTCTACAAAGACTGTCTAACAAATGCTTAAGCCTCGCAGATACCTGCCAAGCAGGAATTTGTCCAACTAAGCACTGTTACTAACGTTTCTTGCTAATTGCCAGTGTTTCTGGGAGTTTGAGTCAGATGTTGTATCATTTTTTCTCTCTCAAAAAAAAAAAAAAAAAAAAGAAAAGGTTCATCTATGTAAAAGGACTTCTGAGCTGTCTTTCTTCCTTTTCTCCTTTCTTCAACTTCTAATATGTTCAGCTGGTGTTTTGAGACTGATCTGGAGAGTTTCTCGGTTGGCCGTTACCTTCTTTCTGCCACCATCACTACAGTAATTTCGATCTGAGGTTTTCACGGATGATGAACAGAGGAGAACTAGGCATAACAGAGCCTGTGATCCTTTGGTTTTCCAGGTGCAATCTCTGACCCCATCCCATATCCAGGTGCCAGATATTATTTTAGCAGCCTTCACAGTCTTTTGCTTACCAGAGTCTCAGGGGAAGAGGGAAGCTGTGGGGCTTCAAACAAAGCACAGCAAAACATAAATGCAATTGCACTTCAGTGTGATCAAGAACTCATGAAGAATCTTCTTCATTCTCTTTTAACAAGCCAGAAGTACATTTCAGCTTATTTGTTTTAATTCTTCAAACCTATCACTCTTACTGAATATTGGCTGAATGAAGAAAAAAATGTAGATTTTTTTTTTGAGATACTGAAAGGTGATCAGCTGAATGGTGACTGTTTGAAGCAGAAAGAAACTACACTTTCAGCAACAAGGTTATTGAGTTTTACTGGTGGTTTGAAAGAATTGTTCCTAGCTTCAGTGGAGCAACATGGAGCACAAAGGAAAATAACATGATTGAGAATATTTGTATTTCTGAAATGCCTCAGTAATTTTGTCCTTATCAAGACCAGCTTGTCTGCTCATCCTGTTCTGATGATGCTCAATATTTATATTCCACAAAGCTACTTATAGCATTTGTAGATACCTTGTAAATGCCTGCTCTAAGCTATTTTAGACCTCGTATGTAGCCAGGTTGAAAGTTGAGAGTTCAGGTTACTTTTGGAACTTGTTGGAGTACACAACGTAAGCGGCTAGGGCAGAGGATGAACTGATCCCACTGTTCATAAGACAGGACCCACCTCTGGTATCGTAGTGATCTAGAATATAAAATGTTAGTATGCCTTGCTCTGATTTCTTAGTTTAAGAAGCAAAAACTTTTTCACAACGTAGTGGTGGGAGATGTTCCTGTAACCTGAATTCTTTCACTGGAAAATGCTTCTAAGGTCTGAGTGACTTCGAGTTTCTACATGCCACCCCAGGGACAGGGGTTTTTTGTTGTACTGTGTTTTGGTTTTGGCACTTTTGAAAGGAAAATAAAAAGACATTAATTAGCCAAACAAGTATATTCACTGCAGCATTTATTTTACTGAAAGAAAAATATTCCCTGAACTAGAGAAGATTATTAGAAACAAAGTTCTTGATTAATTTCCTTTAAAGAAATCCTAACCCTGGTATCTAGAAATGATTTAAAAGTAGAGAAATTTTTCAGTTCAGTTATGTGGAGGAGTATATTGAAAACTGTGACTCAACAGAAGACTTCTCCAACACATAGTGATGTTACATCTTCTGCACAGAGCTTGATATCTCTGTCATGAATAGTTGATTAGGTTGTAGAGTGTAACGTCTGCATGCATAATTGAAGCTATACAGAAATAATTGCCTTAATTACCAGTGCTATATAAAGTAATTCCAGTTATAGACTCATACCACTGGGTGATGTCTGCCCTACAGGTTCCTCTCAAAGAGGATATGAGATATTCTGAAGGAATCCTTGATATTTTCAATGCCTCTCCTGCCCTGCAAAGTCTCTTCTTGACAACTGATAAGCTCTGTGCTGAACACTCTGTAGTAACCAACCTTTTCCATGCTTCTGTATGAGTGGAATAAATCCCCAGTGAATTATTAGAAGGCGTCCAGTCTATTTGACCATATGGATTTTCTGTTTTGTACCCCTACACCCTCTCTTGTCATGGATACTTCTGCTGGTGGAATGAACAAGGCACAAAAGGTGCTAAGAAAACAAACAATTTTTAAAGAAGAAAAAAAAAAAGACCCATGTCTCACCTCTTCCCAGTTTTGAGTATTGACCTACCTAGCTTTAATTGCAAGATACACTGGAAAAATGCTTTATCTTTCCTCTCTCATGAGATTATTGCTACAGGCATTCTGTGAAGATTTTGAACATTCAGCTGTCATCGTACATATGACATCAAGTGGTGGAAGTGGCTTCTTTGCAGAATGTCTCGTTTCCACCTATGTTATTGCTGAAGTGTCGATACATGATGCTGCATACAGGAAGACAATCATGGAGTCCTTGTTCGATATTGACTGCATGACCTTTCGCTGGGTATATGGAATTTTATGAGGTGTGCTGTGGAGTTACAAACTGTATGGATGTACATAGAGCACACACCAGAAGAAGGAAGTTATCAGTAACTGTTTGCCTCTGGATTAATTTCATGTGCATATGCAGGTGCCTATGGTTCAACCTGCCTGCCTACCTCAGCTTCCCAGTCCTCTGAAGAGTTAAAAAAACCAACCAACCAAACAAACAAACAAACAAGTGGAATGTTCTTTTCCCAAGCTTCTGGTAAGTTTGAGCTAAGGAAGAGGAAAGAGCTTGCCTGCATTCCCAGTCTTGAGTTCCTGGGTTTGTATATCTACGGTAATGGAGAGTTAGCCTGTCTTAAGGAACAGCAGCAATAAATTTGTACCAGGCAGAAAAGAGAGCTTATTGAAATAAGATTTTTAGAGTATTAAACACAATAGATAGTCTGTCCAAAATTGAGCAAGGATTTGATCTTCCAATAATAGAACGCATTTGCTTGATTTGCTTCAAATTATCTGATTGGATGTTCAGGGAGAAAAATCTGGTAAATTCCAAACTGAAAATAGTATGGCAGAGCTTTCGAAGGAAATGTGCTTGGAACACTGCTACTCCAATTCAAGAAAGTAATGTCTATATGATCCAAATGTAATTGATTTTTTTAAATATCAGCTTTATGTCAAGAATAACAAGCTAGAATTTCTTTCTGAGATATTGAAGCCCTCATAACTGGTGAAACCATAAAGAAATGCTTCAGGTCTATGATTCCTATCTAAAATATCCTTGATTGACTTTATTGCAAGCTCTCAACTTATGGAAGGATTATTGACATCAGTTCATAAATTTTCACTCAGATAAATGAATGTGAATTTATTTTCTAAAACAGTGAAATACATCATTTTGGTGACACCAGCAAACTGTATGGAAGTGAAAACAGTTTCAGTCTCTACATCAGAGCACCAGTGAAATCATCTCTTGGTTGCATCCACGCACTCATGGATAAATCCAGTGAATTGTGCATACTGAGGTAGAATTAACTGCACTACATATCAGGTGAGTTCATTGTTTGGGACTTTTTCAGCTTGAGAAATCGTTCTTAAAACAAGAAAACGACACAATGCTTTAATGTGTAGTTTGTTCTGTGAATAAGTTTGCTGACAAATAAATAAATAATTACTTAAGCAAAGACATGAAAAAACAGGGGCTTAGGGATGTATGATAATCTAAATCAGGTAAGTTTTAGGAAGTTAAATGTTTCCTTTATCTGTTGTTGAAGTTCCTGAATTTGGGATTCAGATGCTGCTTCACTTTCCCCAATTCTCTACCTCCATATACAAGTTTAATAATACAAGAGCATGTATAGTAAAAATAATTGTCACTTTATTAGCTTCAGTGCAGAATCTATATTTCCATACAGATGTATTTTTACTTCACATTTATGGTGTCTAATGTTAAACCTTTTTAAAGGTAACAGAGAAGGTCATACTCTATTTTAACATCCCACAAAACAAAACGTTTTATAAATGCTTAGGAGCCATATTAAACCTCTTTGTCCTAGACAGGTTCCAGCTCATGCACCTGCCCCTGCCTTACCTATATCCTTTCCTTTTTTCAAATAGAACTTTTTGAACTCTTCGCTCCTTTTGTGAGATAGTTAGCAGTATAACCTGTCAGTAGGTGTGCGCGTAAAGCTCAGCTACGGAGGAGGCTGTTCCAGGGAAGTGAGTGCTGTGCGTGACAGAGAAAAAGCACCGCACATCTGAGTGGACAGTGGATAACAGTGACACACAGCGTAGGCAGGGAGAGGTCATTCAGGAGAATTAAAGGAGGTGCCAGCTGTAAAGCACCAGGCTCAGACAGTCACACAGATTGCTCTACAGCTCCCTGCCTCACTCCCCTCCAAAAATGAAGTAGCACATCAGGGGAGATGTCAGGTCTACCTCACCACAGGGGAAAACTGAGAATGTGATGATTCTACTTAGGTCTGAAACTTAATTGCCCTTTTAACATGCATACTGGACAATAAGGAAACGACAAATTAGTGTGAACATGAAACATACCTGTGCGAGTCACTAAAAGCGTGGTTTGGAGCAATCCCGGCATTTTCTCCAAAAACAATTGCTCCTAATGTGAACGAGCTCCTAACGTGAACAAGCATGGGGAAGGAGCCACCCATGAACTTCAAACACATTTCCAGCCCTCCTGGGGCAGCTGCCCCCCCATCCCTCCACACCCTCTCCCCACCCTCAGCACTGCGGGCCCCTCTGCCAGACCAGGGGCCTGACAGCCACCAACCTCAGGGCACGCTTGGGGTTTGGGGAACCGTTGGCCTAGCCTCCCTGTCCCTCTTCAGTAGTGCCTCACCACAGACCCACTGGTAGCCATGGGAACACTTTGGGAATTATTTTTCTTTTTGCCAATTTTTAAAGATGGTCCAAAATACTACTCATAGATATTTTAAAAAGTATTATGGGCATTAATATTCAATTTTTTAAAGTTCGGCAACATCCATCCAGCCGTGCACTTCAGCTTGTTCACACCTAAGTGCCCTCTCACGTGGACTGGGTTGAAGCTGAGAGTTTTGTCTGTCCCACTTTAACATGCAAGCAAAGAGGAATACTGGGAACATATAAGTTGCAGCACTAAAAAAAAATAAGCATACAATAACTTGGATGTATTAGGGCAGGAAATACTGAAAATCTGTGCCTAGAGGCACCTCTCAATAGCTGAAGGAACCAATCCAGGGCCCAGGATCCCTCAGAGTCTTTTAATGAAGTGAAAGAGTTCCACTGGGTTCAGTCATCCCTTTACAGGATAATAATCCCTAAAAGTAGCTGTTAAGTCATCCCGTCCAGGTCCACTGCCTGGTAGGTGAACTCATGATTAGCGTTGTAATTATAGGTAGAAAACTCAAAACACTTGTAAACTGTGTTTCACTTAAATCTGCCATCCAGAAATGATAATGCAGAGAGATTCACCGTTAGGAACAACAAAAGGAAGTGTGCAACACTGGAAGGTGAAGTTTTGCCACAATATTTACTCTCTTCCTTGTTTAAAGATGATAAAATTGAACACCTAAAGCCATCTATGCTCTCCATTGTACAGCACCCATGGCTGTTGATTTTTATGTACTCAGGGAGAGTTTTCTCACAGTCCGGTGTTTGCATCTATTGACTTTGTAATCTGTAGACAGACTCTTAATGAGCAGAAAAGACAAGAACCTGAGAGATAAAACCTTGGAATCACAGTGAGCCTTTACAGCTTGTCAGTAAGAGAAAGCTCAAACATAAATATCTGATTTACAGAAGTATCACAACTTATTTTGATAGATTACATTGTTTCTGTTTCAAATTACTCTGTCAATCGAGGAAGAAGAGGTTAAGAGGTCATTTTTTTTTAAATGCTTGAAAGGGCTCTTTCAAGGGATTTTTCATAAATTTCAACCCCATACTTAATTACTTATTTGCAATGGTGCATAACTCTGCTTTGCCTGTCAAATCTGCTGTTTGTGATAAATCTTGTTTTGCAAATCCCCTCAAACAGGCAGGAACAGGATGAACTCCCCTACACACAGACTGAAGTGTGGTGATTCGCCCCACGCGGTAGCTCCTGACAGGTCTTCATCACATCTTCATTTCAAGCTCAATCTTTTTTTCCCCGTTGGGTGAGGCTGCATTGTTGTTTTGAGCTGCTCTACTTGCAAGCAGAGGATGGGTAAAGTGAGATGGACTTTTTACGCAGCAGTGAGATGGAGAGCCGTCTGTGTTGAAAAAACAGTGATGACCCAACCAGAGGTGGGGAAGCAGAAAAGTTGGGCTTTGAAATGTGGGGGCAAAAATCCCCTTGGCTGCTGCAGGGCTTAGCTTCACTCTTGAGTATCAACGCAGACCCCGTCCAGCACTGGGGCAGGAGGGAGTGGGTTTAGCCACGGACTGTGACACACGTGGGGCAGCAGAGCAGAGCCTCCTTGCCATGCGTGGGTCAGGCCGGGCCTGCGAGGAGCGGCAGCTCCCGCCCGCGCTGTCTGCGCCTCTCCAAGGCCCTCGGGTCCCTGGCCGCCGGCGGCAGGAATAAATTACAAACCCACGTTTAATGTTAGTGACTCTTTAAATGGAATTTTTCATTCAAACTTTGTCATTAAAATAGAAAGGCCTTTTGGTGGTGACCATACAAGCATAATAAATTGTATATGTTTGCGATACTGAATGAATCTTGCCCATATGCTGCACTGCAAGGCTACATGAATGAAGCATTTACCAAATCAGGCCCACCACATTAAACAGAAAAACAATCTTTATTCATGGTAACTTATCAGTTTCAATTAATCAACCTCAACAATAGAAATTCTGATGTGTTCAAGCAACTTGAAAGCAATAGGTCATCTCCAGGGCAGCCATGTTGTGTCTTTGTGCCTATGGTCTCAAACAAAGCAACATCTCCAATAAATGTACATCCCCACACACAGATGTGTGCCTATATGTGTGCAAACACCCAGGCACACCAAGGGCTGTGGTGTACACACATGGTTGTGTGTAGAAGTGTTTATCTTTTTGTCATACAAAAAGTAATTGTTTTGTAGTATTTTTTTTAAGCTCTGCAAGTTTAAACAAAAGAAAAGAAATTTCCATTGGATGACCATCCTTTCAGTTTCTCTGCTGCTATGTGAATAGCATTGTGCAAACCATTCCAATGGTATTGAAAAGGGGTAACCATTGGTTTGATTTGGTTACACGGTTTCGTAAAGAGCTCCCTCCCACTGCCTTAGGGTCTGTGAAAGGTCTGTGACCTGTTTAGAACTGCCAAGTGAAATGTCATGTCGCCCCTCCCAAATGGGAGTATCTGCATTCATTTGATCAGTATAAAAAATGATTGGGGATGGCGAGATCAGGGCTTTTGAATTGCAATTTATAGCAGTTTACCGAAATGCACATTGTTGGAAAAGAAAACGTGGAAGTGTTTCTTTCTAAATTGCATTACCTGTGAAATGTCATTAGTCTTTTTAGGATATCGCATCCTATTTTTTATGATCTCAGAGAGGGGCTTAAGTGCAGAAGTTGGGTGTTTGCCTGAGACACGAAGGCGTACAGCGCTACCTACAGCCACCCGCTGGGTTTTGCCATCAGCTGCTGGAGGAGATGTTTTCCCCCGTCCCGAGCTGTGTCTGTAGTTCTGCTCTCATCACCCGACGGTAACCGTGCATTTCACGAGATCTTGTTGGTTTAGTGAAATGACAGGAGGCCACTGCTCTCCGGGGGGATGGGGAGGTGGTTTGGTCAAGCCCAGGGCTCAGCATCCTCCCCACCTCCCGCCCAGTGCCTTGGCCACCGCCGGCTTGTCCGGGGGAGGATTCGCTCAGCGCTTAATTTGTTGCTCCCGCAATTGTCCTTCACCGCCGTGCGCCTCTTAAAAAAAAAAAAAAAAAAAAAAAAAAAAAAAAAAAAAAAAGAAAAAAAAAAAAAAAAAGAAAAACAAACAAACAAAAAACCCACACGGAACACGAGGGAACGGTTACAGTTCTTTCAAACTGTCCGCCCTCGAATCTGTCGCCTCTCGCACCCCGTGTCCCTCGGGGGGCTGTGCCCCTTCTTCATGGAACCCGGTCGTCGGGGGGAGAGGGGCGCTTCCTGGCACTGCTTTGGGAGCGTCGGCGCTGCCGGTCACCGGTGGCACCGGCGGGATAGGGCGAGGGGCAGCGGCCCCCCTCCTCCCCGACCCCGACGGGGCTGCTCTCGGAGCGGTGAGGGACGGAGAAAGGTGCTGGGGAGGGGAGAAAGGGGGGTGGGGGCACGGATGGAGTTGGGAGGGCGTGTGAGAGGCAAAAGCGAGGGGTGAAGGTGCCCCGGGGCTGCCCGAGACGGCGGGCCGCGCAGGGATGCTAGCGGCGGGGCGGGCAGAAGGGGCGGGCGGCCGGGGGCTGCTCCTCCTCCTGCAGGGGCCAGGACGGAGCGCGAAGCCCCCCACTCATCACCTCCCCCCCTGCTGCCAGCAGCGCAAGAGGTGGCGACTCGCTCTGAAAATAGCACCCTGCGCTCCGGTCCGGCTCACCGCTGCCCAGGGCCGGGTCTCCCTGGGACTCTCCTCCCCGGCCTAGACCGCGTCTTTAGGCTCTCCTAAAGACGAAACTTCGATAAACCATGCCATCGCCGCACTGAGACCCTCCGGAGCGGCACTGCCGGGGTGCGCCGCTCCCCTCTCTGTCCATGTGTCCGGTCCGGACCCGACATGAGGGGAGCGGAGGTGTCGTCGCCAACGCCAGGCAAAAGTTTGTCGCTATTTCCCCAACCGTGCTGGCCGGGTCCCGGCAAAGATGCTCTTTGTAGCTGTCGCCCAAGGCTGAAACGTTTAAACGGGGTGGATAAATTATTAGGAGTAAGCCTCGAGCGGCTTAATTGGGAAAAGCAGGCCCTGTTCCAACCAGTGTCCGTACAATTGCACACTGCGGTCCACCATTATTCGAGCTTCATCTACTATGCACTATATACCACCGCCTCCAAAGGATTGTTGCCCTAGAAACTTGTTTTAAATCTCCAGCTATATATCAACACCTTGTTTTAGCAGTCCTTGGCTGAATTACAGTTACACAGTTTGGCGCTTCTTTCAAATTTCCTCCCATCAGTTTGGCCAAAGAAAGGAATTTTTCTCCTTTAGAAATGAATTGGCTTAATTAGTAAGTAGATTAATGGCAATTGCTGGTGAGTTGGTTTCCAGCAGAGTTTCACCAGAGAGGGTTAATCGGAGTCAGGTCTGGAATCTTTCCCAGAACTGGCTGCCAGCCATTTCCGCCAACCAATCAACCCCGTAAACAAACGCGCCATCCGCCGAAACGCCGTTTATTTCTGACTGTCACCCCCGAGTCACTTCCCTGAAGAGCCGCCACCTCGCACTGGGCTTGAAAGGGAACCCCCCTCTTCCCCCCGAACTCGGGGTTGCTCATTTCCCACTATTTCCCCAAATACTTGGAAGTGTTTCCCGGGGCAATAAAAGATTTGCGGGGCGCATCGGCATTCGGTAAACACGTAACCCGCTTTCAGCAGCCTCCGGCTGAGATTTTTCTCTTCCCAGAAGCTGTTAATTCGAGGCGAAGGCAATTAACGTAACGGGGCGATCCGGAACCGTTTTCCAAAAGCTTGCCTCTAACGCGGGGCAAAAACACGAGCACAGACTTTGACATCTTTTTCAGCCTTTCCACTTATTTTTTTTTTCTATACCGATAAAATGCATTCATACTTCCACTCGCAGCTGCATTAGTCTTGAAAAAAAAAAAAAAATCCCTGCTGAGAAATGCATATAATAGGAAAAACAGATCGGCTGGACAGCAGCGTAATTAATGCCAGAAAGGGCTGAGGCCGGTTTCATAGTTTGTCTTTTGAGGATATCAAGACGAGACCTGGTGAAAAATGACGCATGCTTTAACATTGCCGAAAGCTGGCAGCTAGCGGCGCTCCCCCCCCCTCCACCCCTCCTCTTTTTTTAACTTTATGCCTCTGAACAAAGGGGTCGGCAGAACTAGCTAGGTTGTAATGAGTTCTGTGTCCCTAGCACATTAAGTGCATCATGGAAACATATTGTATCGAAATAGTTTGGAGGAGAATACTGGGGATGAAAGAGAAAGGGTGCTTTGATCAGCTCCCTGGGGTCCTGAGTGCGCGCAGACCGGCTTGCAAGGACTTATTCAGCTCCAGCGAGACACACTTACAACGCCATTCAAAGAAATTTGCATATCTGTAATTTATCACATTTGTCCCCAACATTTTTGCAAGGTAAAAAAAAGTTGGCTGAAAAAAAAAAAAAAAAAAAAAAAAATCAATCATCACAGAGCCGAGGAGAGAGGGAGAAGGGCGTAGTGTTTGTTTAATCAGACTCCGTTTGGAAAACTTTTGCTAAACGCGGGGTGAAACCCAACCCGCAGCGGTTTGCACGGTTTGTTTCGAGCCGGCGGCCGCGCATGTTGGCGGCGACCGGAGCTTCCCGCACCGCAAGGTTCCGCGCACCCCCGTGCAGCACCGGGAAGTGCCCCGTCCCCTTGGGCCGCCTCCCGGCCTCCGCAGGCCCCCGCAGAAACGGCTGGAAAAGCCCAAGGGGAGAAGGGGAAGTGGGGGGAGGTAAAACCATAACGTCGGGGAGGGCCTCCCCGAGGGCCCGGCACCGGGCCTTGGTCGGCATCGTCCGGCGGCGGCCGCAACGCCACCGGCATCTTCAACTTGACCTTGGCGAGGGCTCTGCGCCTTCGCCTCGTCTGTCACCCGCGCCCGGTGACAGTGATGCATCTCGCGGCATTGTCGGGGCAGGGCACGGGGAGAGCCGTCGGGGACAGGACGGGACGGGCTGGCGGCGGAGCGGGCGCAGTGTGTCGGGGCGGTAGCAGGGAACAAAAGTCATAGCGTGAGGTCCGGGTGGCTAAATCAGCGAAAGGCACGTCCCGGCCCCCCACCTCCGCGGGAAGGTCACTGTCGCGGACTGCGCTCCGCCGAGGAGGGGGCGCAGGGCTCCGCTCAGCCCCCGCCCCACCGACCGTCCCGTTGGGGCGCGCCCGCCGAGGGCTCCCTGCTTTTCCCCCCTTCCCAAAACTCTACCAACCCGAGGCCACCGGCTGCGGGCAGGCACCCGGTGGTGTGTCCGAGCACCGCGGGTCTGTCCGAGCCACGCCGGGACCCGCAGGGACCCTCCTCGTTCGCCTCATGTCGCCCCGGGCCACTTCTCGCCTCTCTGGCCAGGGGCAGCTCCCCGTGGCACCTCGCCCGGGTGGGGTCCGGTGCTGTCGGGGGTGCCCGTCCCGCCTCAGGGGCGTCCCCGCCCGCCATCCGCAGAGAAGCCATCCGCCTTGGGGCCAGGCGGCGGCTCTCGCCCGGGAACGCGCTCTTCCCGGGCCTGGAGCACGGGGGGCTGGGGCGGTGAGCGGCCGCCTCCAGCTGGCCTCGGCCCCAGGCGCACTCCAGGAGCAAAGCAGCCGTCGGGGCCCCCGGCGGAGACGTTTCCCGGGACGGGAAGCCGCCTCCGCCCTCCCGGCGGGTGCGGAGCTCCGCCGCCGAAGGCTCCCCTCCGCCCGGCCCTCTTACCGCGCCCCGCGGTGGCAGAGGGCTCGGGGCCCCCGTCGGGGCGCGGGGCGCCGGCTGCGGCCGCCCGCCCGTGCCACACCTCCACGCTGCCTCCCCTCGGGGAGCGGGCAGCCTCCGCCGCGGGCCTGGGCTGCGCCGCTCCAGCTGGGGATCCTGGGGCATCGAGGGTCGGGGGGTTGGGGCGGCCCTGGCCCGTCCAGGCCGGGCCAGACCGGGCCGGGCAGAGCGGCCGGAACCTCTCTCCGTCCCCAGGCTGCCCCGCGGGCTCTCCGAACGGGCGGGAGCGGCGGGACCGAGCTTCCTCCGCCCTCTCCAAGTCGCTCGGCGTTGCGGGTTGCGCGGACCAGGTGCAGGGGAAAACGGGGTCCGCGACGGGCCGAGGCGGCGGGCGGCGGCTGCGGGAGCGGGGGCCGCGGCGGGCGGCGGGGCTGGCGCTCCCGCCCGGCCCCCCGAGGGCCGGCTCCTCGCCGTTCGGGCGGGAGCGGCGCCCGTGGCCGGAGAGCCGAGCGCTGCCGCCAGAGCCGGCGCCGCCGCCCCAGGGGCCGCCCGGGGGGAGCCCCGCTCTGCTCGGCGGGACCGCTGCCAGAGGAGGCCCGGCGGCGCGGCGCGGCGGCCCCTCGTGGGGACCCCCCCGGGGCCTCCTTCGGTGCGGCCGCAGAGCAAGGGCGGCCCTGCCATCGCCCCCGGGGCTGCCCGGCAGCCGGGGCCCCTCTTGGAGACCTCCATGCGCAACGCGGGCCGGCGGGCAGGAGAGCCCCGCGGCCGCCGCCCGCTGCCGCCCGCCGGGGCCCCGACGGCGGCGGGGCGACGGCGGGGGCTGCGGCCGGGAGCCGCCCCCGGCGCGGAGCCGCCCCGC
>WHYT01012869.1:7272-33592 GCA_009806455.1 Tetrax tetrax
GAAAGTTTTTATATATATATATATATATATATATATATATATATAATTTTTTTTGCTCTGTTACTTGCACATTTTACAGTTACCTCATTTTTCCCATGTATGTATTTGAAAAAAGGCTAATATATAGAAAAAAAGGTTCTTAAAGCTCTAAAAGTGTTTGTTTTTTTCCATTCCATTGGAATCATATTGGTTTTGTAGCATTTAACATAACTAGTATGTTGTATTATATATATGTGTATTATACTGATTGAAATTTTTAACAGATTTGTACTTTTTTTAAAATGAAAGTTGCTAGTTCTGCTTGACCAAGTAGTGCAATCATTATTTTTTTTAATGTTGTGGCTGATTTTGAGAGGGATATTCACTAATAAATGTATGATGTATACCAACGCGCTGTGCCCCGGCTCTTGTCTGGGTGCGGGCAGGGGCTCGAGGGGCCCGGGGTGGCCGTGCGTGGCGCCGGGGGGGTCCCCAGCCCCTCACAGAGCAGGGGGAGCAAGGGTGCAGCAGCTGGAAGAGCCCCAGAGAGGGGACACCAGCAGAGCCCAAGGGTGGAAGCAAGAGCAGCTGGGTTCTCTGCCCCAGAGGGGTCTGCGATCCAGCAGCACCGCAGACCCCCTACTCCCACCCAGCGATCCTTCCTGGCTCACACCAAGATGGAAAGTGCTCCTGGGTGCCATCCCGGAACAGCGTGTGCTCCCGGGCAGCTCCAGGGAGCAACTTCCACCTCTCCTTCAGCCCGGCCCGAGGAGCAATCCCTGCAGAGCCCTGGCTGGGTGGGAAACCAGCCCCCAGAGAACCTCAGCAGCTGCAGCCTGGGCACTTCACCTTGAGCAGCATCACCACCTCCATCTGCCCTGCGTGACAGGGCAGGAGCTCTGGCTCCCCAACACTCAGCTCCTGAAGGCTCCATGGCCAGCACAGAACAGATTTTCCTCTGAGAGGAAGATGAAGGATCTCTCCCTGCTGAAAAAGCCATGCCA
Organism: Tetrax tetrax; assembly: GCA_009806455.1. NCBI lineage: Eukaryota > Metazoa > Chordata > Aves > Otidiformes > Otididae > Tetrax > Tetrax tetrax. The sequence continues at coordinate 8,256 of WHYT01012869.1, forward strand.
AGGCCCTGAAGCCACCAGGACAGAGGCTGGTTTCCTCGCAGCATGCAGGAGGTGGAAGGAGCTCCCCCCTCCCCTCTGTGCTTTGTGCAGGTGAGCATGGGGACCCCTCCAAAACCAGTGATCAGCAGGTAGGGAGGGAACAGGCTCCTGCCCCTCTCCCTTTGGGCAGGAGCTGACAGCACTGCTCCACAGCTGTGACCCAGCCTCTGGGAAAGCAGAGGCTTACACCCCCCTTCACCTTACATCTCTTTTTCCCAGCTCTAATTTGATCAGGGAGGGTTCAATCACTGTCCAGGGGTGATCTCAGCCCCGAGCTGACACCACAGCAGCAAGCGAGCCCCCGTGGCGTGCACGCTGTCCTACCCCACAGCTCTGCCGGCACACAACTGCCCATTCGAGGCCAGAAGTCAGCTGTACCTGCAGCGCTGTCAGCAGCAACTCACCGCAGAGCCGCAGCAGCAGGAATCCCCTCCCCGCGCTCAGCTGTGGCAGGGCACAGGCAGAAAGCATTGGCACAGACATGCTAGAGGCAGAGTTTATTACACTACGCAGGCTAAGAACCCTGGGCAAGACCCCACACTGGTAAGAATCGAACCAGCTCTTTATCAAAAAGTTAATACTATAGTCAACCCCCTTCTCCTTTGGTCATTACAAAGCAAGAGAAATATTAAAAGAAAGATATTTATACACAAAGGGAAGCTGAAGAGATTCTGTCCAGCCCTTCCCCTCCACCCCACTCCCAGCACATTCAGGTGCCCGGTCTTCTGGCTGTCTGGAGCAGCAGAGTATCAAATCTTCACAAGATGTCAGGTTGTTGGGGTTTTATTATTATTGTCATCAATAAAAGCAATAATTACCGAGAGCTGCCATTCCTGTTCCTCCCCAGGGAGGGCGGAGGGGCAACACCAGCTCCCCTCCCTCTCTGCCCTCCAAGTGTAGGGGATGGCTGTGCACACGGGTGCGTGAGCACGTGCACACGCTTCCTCTCGCCAGTGCACACACACAGCACAGCTGGCACGGGCGATGTGGTCTCTGATCCCTCGTTTGTACGCAGTCTTTTTAAAAAAAATATTGTATTATAATAATAATATGAATTTCTCTTTCCATTTTGTGTCTTCTGGAAAAGTGTCAATCGTCCGTGAGGTCCTGCACAAAGAGGACTTCCGTGTGGCTGAGTCCGGCCTCCTGCAGCGTGGGCGGGTTGGGCCACTCCTCTGTCGGGAGGCAGGGCAGGACGCGGCGAGGGAAGTTGGCCTCAATCTGGAACTTTTCAGGGCTTTCCTTCAAGGAGAACAGGAAGTCGTGGATCACCTGGGAAAGAAGCACGGAAATAACTGCCAGCTGGGGGAGCAACGACACAGCCAGACTGCATCCACAGCATCTCACTGGGGGAAGGTTACCAGATTTGCACCATCACTGCACTGTAGACACCAAGACAGCCATTTTCTCAGCATCCATGAAACAGGACTCGGCACAGAGTACTGGGGAGTCCAGACAGTGCTTCTGGCTCTTCCTACACCATGATTTAATAGAGAGCAACAAGCTTCAGGTTTTCTTAAGAAAGAGTTCCTTCCACTTTTTCCTCTCATTTCTCTCTTCTAAGCTGGTGGGACCGGGCCCCCAAGACACTCTCCTTCCCCAGCCACAAGCTCTCAAAGGTCACCATTTGGCAAAGTCCAATGGAACCAACACCTTGCTGAGCCACCTGGAGAATCTCTTGACCGTACTCTCTGGGAAGCCCACCTGCTCTGCCCCAAGCTCACCGTCAATGACTGTGTGAAGTGGAATCGCCGCTCCACCCTGGAATCGTTAGGCAGCTTGAAAATGATCTTAACACTCTCTGGGTCATCGGGATGTGGTTCGGGAGGAAGGCATTCGGATTTCCGCTCCTTCTCCTCCTGCAGCGTCTGCAAAGGAGGGAGCAGGAGCAATGGGCACGCACAGAACTGACCTTTACCCTTGTCCCTTGCAGTGCAGCTGCTCCAGGAGGCCTGGAGGACACTCAAGTCCTGAGCAAGACAAGCAGTTCCAATCTGACAAGACTGCTCTGGCCCAACGCGAGCACCTGACAGGGCACAGCAGCCTCTCCAGCAGTGAGCTTGCTCTCACCTGTCGCCGCCTCTCCTCTGCAAGTTTTTGCTGCTGCACTTCTTCCTCTTTCTTCTTTTTCCTCTCCCGTTCCTCCTTCTTCTTGCGCTCCTTTTCCTGGTCCGCACGCAAGGATGCCAGATACGCCTCGTCCTGCTGCTGCCTCAAAACTTGGGTTTGGTTCCTCTCTTCCCTGCAGAGGTAAGCAGGGAGCGGTCAGTGAAGTGAAAGCGCGGCAGGCTGATGGCAGACCCGAGGGTGCAGCCCCAAACTGATAGGAGCACACACATCAGGCAACGCCTCGTTTGAGAGGACCAGGAGCTCCTAGGAGGCAAGCTGAGTCTCCACAGTCCCTCTGCTCCCAACTTGGCTCCTATGGTCCAAGCTTTACCTGCAAAGCTCCAGTGCGCTAAGGGTACGCTCCCAGTGTGGAAAACAGTGGAGCGCTCACACCCACCTTTCAGTAGTGGGCAAAACATCCAGGTCCCTGACTATAGGATGGCCTGAATTTATGGAGCCACTGGGAAGAGGAGATCCCGTGGGCTCTGCTAACAGAACAGGAGATGCTGAGCTACCTGCCTACATGTGGTCTGGAGGGAGGATGAGGGCAGAGCAGAGCCTGCCTCCACAAGGTCTGTATTGCTGGAGCTCAGGTCCCACCATACCTTTCCAGGCGCTCGGACACCAGATACGTCTGGTTGGCGTCCATGATGAACATCAGTTGATTAATGAGGTCATCAGCCTGGATGAGGCCCTCTAGCCGCCCAACGACTGTCATTCTGCGATCCTTCAGCATAATCACGGCCAGGAACGGGTACGTGTTCTCTCGCAGAGCCTGGGAGACTGGGAAATAGGCACCAACCTCACCATAACTGCCCCATCCAGAAGGGTCAGTAAGGGGTACAGCACAAACGCTTTCCACCACCAAGGGCCTAGGAAAGCAGCTTCCACAGCCACTCTCTCTTCCAAGGCAGAAAAGGCCTCAGGCTCCATTTTGTCAAACTAAATCCTACCAATTAGCAAAAGGAGGAAGTGGCTTAGAGTATAGAGACTGAGGGGGGGAACCAAGCTTTGAAGTAAGCAAAAAGGTTCTTTAATTCAAACAGGAAGTAAATTGCTCTGAATGTCCATTCAGAATGGGACAAAAAGCCCCGAGTTTGAACTGCAGGAAGAGAAACGCAGGTCAAGCACAGGGAAACGCTCATAGCCTGAAGGATGGTCCGATTTTGGAAGATACTGTCATGAGAAAGATAGCAGTGTCCAGCCCAGACACTTCAAACCAGAATTAGGTCATTTCTGCCAGAGGTAGACTGTCTTGAGGCAGGGAATGAAGCAGATCAGGGGCTTTGAAGTTGTGCTGCTGACCACCTCCTCCTTCTAACATGCACGCCACACCACACAACTTGGAGCAGTCATTACCAATGGAACCCCCCATGGATTAAATGAAAGGCCACAATCCCTTCCAGCTCTGCTTTCTAGGCTGTGACTCCAAAGCATTGCAGCAACAAATCATCATTAAGTAAAGAATGTGTCCTTAGAAAGCCATTATTTCAAGGTGTTGATAGCTAGCAGCTGAATATGGAACCAAGAATGGCCCAGATTTAATACCAGAACTCCTGACCTCTCCTGCCACAAAACAGGAAGGGTCAGAGGCAACAGAGGAGGCATGAACAGAACACTGGGAACAGGCTCCATTTGCAGCAAAACCCTAACAAAATGCTGGCAGGCCAGGTATCAACAGCTCTGGAAAGACAGTATTTTGAAGGACCTCACTGTGGAGACAGAGACTGGGTGTGGAGTAAAGACAACTGTCTCCAAAAGGGAAAGAATGCACCTAACAAGTCACTGCTGGCCTCAGGCAAAATACAAGCCACTGTTGAGGGCACAGCCAGTTAGATACTTGTTTCTGTACTGTTTAACCCTCAGTACTCCCATTAACAAGGCACTGAAAGCAGCTGAATGCCCACAGCAAAGAGCATGCAACTAGGGCTGCCTAGAAACACATGGAACAGTGGAGATGAAGGGCAGAAGGTATTTCCCTGGCATCAAACAGGCCCTCCGAGATACCACATGGGAACCAACACCTATATCCCCATGTAAGCCTGAAACCTTTTCTGCTTGCACAAAAACTAGTGTGTTTCACACGCATAAGTTTGCCAAAAAGCATTTGTCTTGTTCCAGAAACAGAAGGGGATAGGTAAAGCCCAGGAGCAACACTCACCTCTGTATCCCTCTGGTTTATTAGTTGAGCAAGCCCAGAAGAGCATTCTAGTGTTTATGAGGGTGATCACCTCAGGTACACACAGCGTATTGCTAGAGGATGAGAACAGATCAGGTGAATGAAGCTGCAGTTAAACTGCAAAGATAACCATTTGGAAAACTCTCCTACCTACCGGCAGAATTCATCTGTGTCTTGGTGGTCATCTCCATGAAGATAAACCAACAGGAACCGCAGCTCCCGCTTGGCATCATTCAGTGCCTTGGCAGAAGAGCAGAGGAGGCAGAGTTACAGGGTCTCCAGGCACGGGGAACGCAGCACTCAAGACTTGTGTGACACAGCTCAGCAACGTTTACCCAGGCCATTACTCTGCCACTAGCGCAGTTTCAGCGAAGCAGCAGTGGAGTACGAATCTGTCAAACCTTCTGACTAAACCCTCATCTTAGGGGGTTACAACGGTATTCTTCCATACTCCTTTCAGGATGTGGCTTTGGTGAGCACTCTGAGCCAAGCCAGGTACACAACTGCATGGATTGACGCTTCCCACCACCCCACCAGGCCCAGCTGGCAGCAGAGAGCCCTTCACCCCGCGCACACAGCAGCCAAGGCTGAGCTTTCCACTCTGGCCTGTGCAGGACACAATCTTCAGACCACATCAAAATAAAAACACTACTAAAAAAAAAAAAAAAGGTAACTCAATAATGCTGCAGGCCCCAACAAAACAAAAAGCCAAACAAAAAAGCTTTTTGCATCTCCAGTTTCTGGATTCCACCCACCCAAGAGCATTTCTTAACAAGACCACAGAAAAAGCACACAATAGGCTCCCTGTTTTACTGGCACCGAGTTTTGGTAGCCTAACCATCCTGTGGTTATTTAAGCGGATTCCAGGCAAGACAGAGGGGCCTAGAAGAGCTGCGGAGGCGGTGAGCTCCATCGCTGCGCAGCGCGGAGCAGATACAGACTCCACATTCTTCTCCGGCGCTCGGGAAGCGGTGCTGATCCAGCTGTCTCGCTGGGACGCGCCGCAGGAGGCCCTTCCCTTGGCTGGGCTGAGAGAAGCTGCAGAAGAGGCAGCACCCATCGGGACGTCCCTCTTTTGGAGAGTGCCACCAGCTCGGATCTAACGCACAGAACCCTCACCTCCCGTAATTTCTTCAGGGGCTCCCTCTCTCTCAGTTTTGAGGTCCTGCTCCAAGTTCTGGAGTTGCATTATAATACAAGCCTAAGCAGTCAATCCCAATTTGGCAAACAGAAGGACAGGCTCTGGCGCACCACATCCGTTTATAAAAACAAAGGCAGGATTACAAAGAATAGCTGTTGGCTCCAGAGCCGTTCAGACGGTTGAGGAACAGTCAGAGCAGCTTTGCTTTCCAACTTTGCAGGCTTGGCATATCACCAAACCTGGCAGACACTGGTTTTTCCAACACACTTGTTCACCAGCTCTGCATTACCCCGTTAGAGAGTTTGGGGACAAATGCTGGGCTTTTAAGATGGAAAGCAACTTTGCCATGTAAGCCCTGACACCATCTGGCCAAATCCCCACTCTACATCTCCCCAGGATCTGTAACCAAGTGTGACACTGACCTGGCTGTAAGTTCCCTGGTAGAAGACAGGGTGTATCCTTCCATATTTTTCCTCAAACGTATGAATAAATGAAATAATGTCACCCACTGGGTCAGTGACCCGACTACGAGGATCAGGGCGTATAAAACGCAGAGCAAACCTAGGAAGGAAGGAAAGGACACTGGAAATTCAGCTTACTGACATTGTGAAGAACAGGTTCTCTTTTCCACAGTCACTGGTATTCATTAGAAGGAAAAAGTCACAGCTGAGACCCTTGAACATTTATAATCACAACCTGAACTGCCACCTGCTCCAAACAGATACCATTGCTACAGAAACTCCCCAGTCAAGTATTAACTCATGCCAGGCAGCAGCAAGTATTGAATTCTGTGTGATTAACAACTTCAACTTCCTCTGAAGCATCAGGCACAAACCACACCAACAGCACGAGATTTGAAGAATTCACCAGGACTCCAATAAAGACAGAAGAAAGTCATTTCTCTGAGGCTGAAAAAACTTAACTGCAAGGCAGATATCAATGTTGTTTAGTTCTATCAACGTGTAGAATTTACACTGAACTTTGGAAAAGTCTTTAAGGGGAAAAAAAAAATATTACAACAGGGGAAACTGCCAAAACAGTGCAGATGGCAGGACTGCTGGACATTTACCACCTTTCAACATTCCCCTTTCTCTCTATCAATGCCGTAAGGGGGCAAGATGAGCTAGGCCTTCAGGGCAGTAAAGGGAGAAGAGGCAACAGACAAAGGGGAAAAAGCAGAAGTGTTTACAGTTTGGGTTTTGCCAAGTAACACACAGGGATCAGGGCAGGTTAACCTGCAGCCCAGCCCAGCAGGACGTGATTCCAATCAAGTTGTTTGTCCAAGAATACCGGACAGTTTGACACTATTTGCATCCCTCTTGCATAGCACTCAAACTGTAAAGCCACATAGTTAGAATCCAATTAAATATTTCCTTTACAGAGCTGCAAGATGCTCTTTTTCTCTACAAAAAGATTTTTCTTACTAAACAGTGTAGGAACTTTACAAGGCTACAGATAAAGCCAGCTGAGCAAGGAAAAAGAAAATCTGCCATTAGACAAAGATCCAAGTGACAGAGGTACAGCCAGATCTAAGCTAGAGTGTGCCCTGATGCAGTCAACACGAGTCAGCACAAAAAAGTACTTACCTAAATATATCAAGTAATGTGTAATAGGTAAATCGGAATGGAAGCATTATGAAGTAGTAACCCCATCCTAACAGGCCCTGCAATTACAAACAAAGAATTAAAACAGTCTCTAGCCCAGGAAGAGGCCTGCTAAAGCAAAGTGTCCACCAACATCAAGCACACAGGCACACATGGGAGTATCAGTGCTCTAATCACTGCAAAAAAAAAAAATCTCAGCAATATCTCATGGCTTTGGACATGTCAAATCAAATAAGTAATAACATGGTTCGTTCAGAATTCAACATGACACGTCTGAAAACCAGTATCACGGACTATTCAAGCAATAACACTTTTGCTATGTGCTAATTTTCTTAACTGTAAAAAGGGATTAACAGCACTGAGTCTTACAAGCACTCATACAAATTTGTTTGTGAAACATTAACAAGTGATTGACACTGTATTAAAGTTAATATACATTTCAGGGGGCTCAAAAAAGAAAAAAATATTACCACTCTGCCATAAGGAGGGGACAGTCCTTTGTTCCAACTGAACTGATCAAAAAGCTTTACTACACCACAGCAAGACACTATGACACGAAGAAGGCAGTCTCATACTGTGAGTCACACCATGGAGAAAACATCCACAGTAGTAACAAAAGCTGAAGGAATAGCTCTACATTTTGTTTTCAGAAGATAAAATATTTAGAAAAGACAAAACAGCATACAAAGAAAACAACTCCTTTTCCTGCTTGCAAGTTCTGTTGTTCACAGAGTCACCCAAGAAGCAAAACAAAACCCACTGTAAGATAACTTGCCCTTGGCTGTGGCCTTGAGACAACGTAGCTGTAGATCCTGTGGTCAGCTGTGTTGACCTGCAATGGCCGCGATGGAGGAGGATTAAAGACACTTGGGACACCTTCTTGTTCATTCAGTCGGTCCTGTACAGCTGCCTTTGACAAAAGGAAGAGCAAAGGGAGGTTTCAGACATTTAAGGATGGCAGAAAATACCTACCTTTTTTTATACTTTGGACACTAACAGTAGGTATTATTTGTCCTCAGCCCCAGAGCAGTGGGTAAGCACAACTCATTACAAACCATAACCATCAATACTCCTCTCTGCACGGGAGGCCTCCTCCAGAGCAGCCGCACACACGCGCCACAGGAAGCTGCACAATGTGCCAGTCAAGTGATTATTCACAGTCCTAACAACTCCGCTGTGTGCTTCTGAAACCAGCTCTCCAGCAACATCAAGACACTGTTATAAAGAGCTACTAGTGTAAATTCAGGGGCTGACAGATTAAGTCTCACTGGTAGGGCTCCCCCTTCCCACAGAGTACTTCATTTAATGCAGGTGCTCAGAAACCACCACCAGTCTCTCCGCAGCAATACCTCTATGTTCCAGTTGTGCTGCTCCAGCGTGTGACGACACTGGTCCATGGACTCTATACCAGTCAAGTCCTAAAGGAGGATAAAAACAGATGAGTGCCAGGGAAGTGCTGTATTTTTACTATCCTTTGCAACACGTGAGCACAGACAGGAGTTACTACGCCACATTACCACAATACTCTTAAAAAGTGCTCTGCTTTCAATTTAAGAGCACAGCAACCTGAGCCAACCCAAATCTGTGAACACCCAGGAGGCCTCACCAGGCCTTTGCACTCTTCCAGCATCAGCCTGTTCTCAGCAGCGCCCAAGCTCTGTTACCACAGCCACGCTCAGCCCAGTCAAGCGTCTAACACCGTACTGTCTACAAGTTTCACTCTGGAAAGAGGGCAGATGCCCTCAAATGTGATCTCAAAGCATCTCCCCAAAAGACAGGCAAAGCATTTGCAAAAACTCAAGACAACCATTATGTCACTCACTGCAAGCATAAAACAGCGACAAACCAAAATGAGCCAGGCACTAACAAAGGCAGTGTTTTCCAGCATCACGGGGGATTCTGTAGTAAGAAAAATTATCCAGTCCAACTCAGGACCTCAAACAGTCCAAACACATCAGCAGACCTCAAAGCCACTGGGCTCTCACATGAGTGTTTGGGAAGGCATTTTAACAGTGTGCCAATGAGAAGCTCCGCACAAGAGATCCAACACTATTTGTTATTACAGGAAGCCACGTCAGCACCCCCTGAACGGGAACAAATCTCTGCTGAGGTGAACATCCCTGCCACTGTGCCACAAACACATCCCTCCCCACACCGCTTGCTGTAGGGTTTTTGAACAGACACTTCAGGGTTGTATACATTGATGTATATCAAAGCACAGACTTTCATGGGAAAGCACAATTCCACATTCCACAAATGTGCTACCACTACTCTCGTAACAACCCTTTGAATCAGTCAATGAAAGATCATTACAGGTGATGCCATTAACAATGCTGGCAGTTTTAAAGGAAACTACTGCTATTTTAAAATTAAAAAGAGTTAAAAGTTTGGTTTTTTTAATAACTGGGCTACAGAAAGCCAATAAAACAGCTATATCTTCAGAAGCAATTATTTAGCTTAGATAGAAGATGGCAGAAGCAGTGACAATTGTCACAAGTAGTGTAACAGATTCAGCATAAAAACATGCTGGTGATACAATGAGGCTGTTTAAATATGACAGTTTCTCAGTAAGGTCATTCTTGACAAGGGAACTCCTCAGATTCTTAAAGCTTTGTGTTCTCACCTGGTGGATTTCTCTTCAGACACCTTCCCAGCCAGCTGGAACACTACAGAGGGTGCACCAGCTCAGACTGAGAGTGAGCTGAAGTGGAACAGCCCCACCTGTCCTCTGCCCGCGGGTCCCACATGCTCCTCTCTGCAGCACCTGAGATCTCAGCCAGGCAGGAGCTTGGCAAAGGGGGAACTTTTGCTCCCTGTGTCTGTCACACAGCAGAGCACAGCTTTTCTGCAGGAGGCAGCCTATGACGGTTGCTAACACTGAGCAGTGACTGATACAAACCCTTGTGTGCAGTTTCTATTACACCTTGGGATCTGGTGTTAGGAATCCTTTTTAATTCGGCTCTTCATCTGTCCTTCCTTCGTTCAAAAGCCCCCGAGGCAGTCCTGACAAGCTGACCAGTTAAGAATGCACTAAATTGGTTTTGGTTTTTTTTGTTTTTTTTTTTTACTGGAGAAGGACGGTGCATGTACTCCCTTCCCTGCCCCCATTCATACATTCCACATGCTATTTCCACCCAAGTCACACTCTGGACAAATGCCCTATTCAATCTCTGGGCTCAGTTCAAGCTTTTGAGCATTTCTTGACTTCTTTATCGTGAAGTTTCCACAGATGATCTTCCCAGTCTACTAGGCAAAAATCTTTGTTTCATTCTGCTGTACAGAACCCACTGTTCAAAGCATTTGACATTAACTATGTGATTGCAGTCACTCAGAAATAAGCACTTCAAGTCACTGCCCAGTGGTGTATAAATATTTATTAAAAAGTAAGTCTGCAGCAAGCCTTGCAAGGGAGCACTACAGAAGTGAATTTCATAGAAGAAATGAAGCTCAGTGAACTCAACCGTTGTTGCCAGAATACCTGTTTATCACCCAGCTTCATGATTTAGTGGTTTAGTTTAACTATCTTTAAATAAAGATGTACTTCACTGAGTAAAATTTAGGTTTTGCATTCTGCTTGGTTTTTTTTTTACCCTAAACTCCTACAGAAGTCCTTCATTGTCCTTTTAGAAGGACATCTCAAAAGACACCTGCAATTTATTCAATTATTTGATTTTACAACGGAGACACAATGTTTGCATTTCAAAGCCTTGAAAGTCTTCTGATCACGGTTCCTTAACACCCTGGGAATTCTGCTGGCGTGTGCAAAATTTGCAAGATTCAGAAACTCATTCACGCCTTTATCTCCAAGTGTCCGGATTACCGCTCAGCACTAACAACAGGGCTCCTGACTGAACATTCCCAGTTTTAAATTATGCAAAATGCTTTAGCAGTTTTGGGTCAGAAAGCAGCACCAAGCTAACAGCCACGCAGAACTATCAACAAGCATCTAAGGAGCTCTGAATCACTGCAGCGTTTGCAAGACCTGCTGAGCTCCACAGAGACACTGCAAGCCAGCTAACATCAGCCCTTCCCAACCATCCTTACAGTGACAGGCACACTGTTGGGCAAATCTCAGTTTTCCACAACCTCACTTCTCTGTGGAGGTGCATCTACTCTTTTTTTTTTTCTTTACATCTTAATACAGTTGCTCTCAACACTAAACAGAAGTGACACAACCACCCCGGCATCACCATGCCTAGTGCTCCCACCGCTCTGCTCATCAACGAAGCTGCACAAATAAACATTCACAGGAAAAAAAAAAAAAGTCACCTGTGTAAAGGAAGCTTTTAAAACTGAACACCTTTTTGAATGTTACTTCAACATGCTCTGTAAGACAAACAAGTTCCAAGATGTTCTGGAAGACACATATGGGTTCAGAACAACTTGCACTCAATGTAAGGAACTGCAGGACGACAGTTCAACTGCCAGTTTAGACAATGCTTGTTGATAAACACCGATACTCTTCGTTATCGCCCCCAACAACCATTTGTACTGTTATCTCAGTACTTTCTACAGCCACTGCTCCACCTTAGTTGCAGGAACAGATTAGAAACGTGAACACATCCTTTCCACCGCACCAGTTATAGCGAATCTTCTGGCTAGCTGCAAACAGCATCCTTCCGATGCCAAACAAGCACGTTCTTAGTATTGTTAAGGCTAAGAGAACAAACAGTAGCTTTAAATCAGTCACTAAGTGCTAGTTTACTTCTCACTGTAGTCTCTCATTAGCTGCCCCAAAGAGCTTGTCTTACACAGACATAGTAAATAATAAAAAGACAAAGCCCCTTGTAGTTAAAATTAATCCCATTAAACTAGCACCCTCAGACCTTCAAATAAACATAGATCCAAGCTCAAGACAGCAGATAATATTGAGAAAATAAAATATTAAGCACCACAAATGCCAGGAAAGGTCAACACTGCCTTCTTAAACACCACTCAAAGCAGACAGCTATGCTAAAACATACTGAAACTGCAGCTGGATATAATTATTTGTATCTCTCACCTTTGAGACCAGAACGCTAAAATTTTCTCAATACTGAAGTAGCAGAAAGTGCAATTCCATGCTTCAAAGGCAGAAGGAATAACCCCGAGTGGACAAAGGTTGTAAACTGGACTTACGAAACTGTTCCCTCTGCAGATAGGCTTGTATGTTGAAACACAGCATAAGATGCAAATCCACAGGACTAACTGGCACTGCTCTTAATTCCCAACCCACTGCCAAATTCCAGAGAATTATGTTTCCAGCAAGAACATCTGACTTCAAGCAGCAAAAAAAGCCCTGACCGATACAGTTTCTCTTTGCATATTACAGCAAATGCCTTTAGGAGAGTTTTGATCGATACGCAGAGTAGGAAAGATGCCTGGAGTTTCCTGTTCCTTCCTTCCTCTTTAAATTAGAGATGTTTTAAGTCCTGAGCATTTTGTTTTCCCCAGTTGAAGTCAGAGACGGTATTGTGAGTGCCAACGTTTTTCCTTTGCAAATAACACTCCATCACTTTACATTAGCATATTATAACTACATTAGACACCAGCCCAAGTGTAATGGGCACAGATCAATAACAAGATCCTACAAAAGCTGCTCTGCTGTTCCATCTCCCAAATGGAACTGTATCTCCACAGCCTGCTTAAGCTGTTCACATCAAGTTTCCCTCCACATATGTCAAGACAGCCAAGTCTTGACAGATGAAAAATTTAGATGCTTTTATTCCTTTATATTAGCCAGTGCTTTGGCAGTAAATAGGAGGCTGAAAGCATGCAAGAGTGCTTTGCTGCTTTTATTTCAAGTTTATTCCAGTTATCTCTCCATATTGGCACTTTGTTTCTACTTCATTACCCTGTCACAGCAGGGTGGCAGACAGCTGTCCTACGCCAGCCCTGTCAGTGGGAACAGAGGTGCCACTTCCACCGTTCTGCCAGCAGAGCTGTTTACAGGAGCACCAGCAGCTCCCCATTTAACTGTAACGCCACCGAGAGCCTTCTGCTACCGCTAACATCACCTCTGTTATCCCCACTCCCTTCTCTCCTAGTCCACTCCCCTGCTTTATTCACATTGCAGTGGCACGCCTTCTGTGGAAGGACAACGCTCTGCCACCAGAGAATACCGGGCAAATTACTCATGACTGCGCATCACAACAGAAGTGCAAAGTTGCCTTTGAAAATATTTCAGTATTCCCTGCAAAGGCAGCAGGAACCTCTGAAATGTTTGCAAGCTACCTGGAGCAGTGTTTTGCAGCAACATACAAACGATTTTAGTGAGACTCAAGACACCCTCTCTAAACAGCAAATCCTATTTAACAGGATCCAACTCAAGAAAGTAAGAAAAAAAGCATTTTCCAGGTGGACTGATTTACTCTCTCATTCACAAAGAAAGAAGCAGGACTGCACACCTGAGCCCCTTTCAGCCAGGTGTGAAGTACCAAAGAAGAAGGGATCACCAGTGAAGTCAGTCAGTCGCCCAGCCCTGGTGAAAAGCTCATCTCATCTACCCCAGGGACAGAGAATGAGAGGATCCTGCTTCAAAGCCTTCCAGACTACAGCTTTCACATTGGCCTCAAGACAGCAGCTGTCTCCTAACCGAAAAGTTTCTCCCCTTCATAGTCTAAGGAACATTTCCTCCCACTTCACACCAGGGCTCAACAGGAAGCTGGACTAAAACCTGAACCCTTCCTTCCGACTCCTCCTTCCCCCTCCAGCCCCCAGCCTGCTGTCCATGGCAACACCAGGTAGCATGAGGAAACAGGATTCTTTCGTTCCACAGCTGCCCACGGGGTTTTGAAAATAGTAACAGGGACACTGATGAGTGCAGCTGGCCCTATCTGTCCAGAATCAGCAGATTAATAACAGTGTCCTACAGCAAGAGAATGGGAGCTGGAGGACAGCTTTTGTACATACGTATGTGCAGCGTAAGGCAACGGCTTAACCCTCAAATACTTACCAGGGAAAGAGTAGCACTGGGAAAGTAATTGTTATTCTGCCTCCTTTGTCTGCAAGTTAAAGATGGCCCAAACAGCTTAATTTGCAGTAAAGATTTAGAGGGGATATCTGTAAAAAGTTTCCTCATAGGTAGAGTGATGGAAAAAACAGTGCAGTACATTAATTACTTCAGGCAGGCGTCGAACCCTCCTGGGTCAGAGGTAAATGCCTGGCAAATATCTGTTTGGAAGGACGAGGAACACCTGCATCTATCTCAGCTGTGGAGGGCAGGGCTGGATGCCTCTAAAGTCCCTTTAAGCCCTATAATTCCATAGTTACATCACACTAATAAATGCAAAGCAGCCTTAAAAAAAAAACCCAAACAAATGTGAAGCAAGAAAATCACACAAAACACTCTTGAAAGTAAATATTGTATTTGTAAAAGAACTCTGCAATCCAAGGAACACCACATAATGCCCTACAATTCAGAAACAAACTCAAGACACCTGAAGATACTTTTCACATTTAATTACTTCTCACTGAGCAACCCTAAGTATTTCAGTTCCACAGCACTGTTTTCTCCCTAATAAACCACATCTGCAGATTGGGTTTTTTAAATTATTCAGCTGCTGCACAGCCCTGCGGCCTCGGCAAACCAAAGGTTAAGCAACCCAGCCCATGTTATGCAGCAGACGGTGAGATTAGATCACTACAATCCCCAGTGGCCTCCCCCAGTAGGCATTACCAAACCGTGAGGGTTAGAGAGTATTTTCTGCGAAATCACATTCCATGGAAACCCTTGGGCTAACCCTCCCAAGACGCCAAGAAAGGCTCTCCCATTCACTGCTGACAAGAAGAGAGGAAATTTTTCAGACTACCTAATTAAAATGCCCGGGACTTACCGAGGAGTTTTTCCCGTACGGAGGTAATGGGGTTTATTCAGCACTCACTTCCTGCCTCCCCAATTAGCGATGACAGAACACCATTCCTAACGAAGCGCTCAGGGCACGCACAGCGCCGGCGGGCCCATCAGCGAGGCCCCAGCCCCACACAGCAGCTTCACTCGCCCCCGAGAGAAGCACCCGCGCCCCCGCCATGACCGGGACCACGGGACTCTCTCCTCTCGCCCCCTACTCAGGCCCGGCCCGACATCCCCGCAACCGCTCCAGGCGGGGCCTGCCCCGGCTCTCAGCGAGCCCCGCATCCCCCGGCCCGGCGCGGGCCGGTAGCACCCCAGAGTCGGCGGGGCGGGTCCGGCCCAGCCCGTTCCGTGCCCGCCTCCTCCGCTCCCGCCGGCTGGCACGGGCACCTGGAACTGCAGCAGCTTCTCGGTCTGCTCCGCCGTCAGCTCCCGCTCCTCAGGCGCCGCCATTTTGCAGCCGCCTCTGACCCGCCGCTCCGTCACTCTCCGGAACTGACGTCTCCCACCGGCACTTCCGCCCTCGCTCCGGGGCGCGCGCGAGCCGCCGTTACGAAGCCCCCGGCCGTTTATCGGCCGCAACCGGAAATGCTCGAACGCGTTCCGGAGAAAGCCGAACGGCTCTCGGAGCCCTTCGGAAAGACCCGAATCTTAGCAAGGGACCTCGCCGCCCTCGGGTTGTTCCCGATGGGCGCACGAAGAGTTCCGAAGTGTGCCGAAAACCCGCTCGGGCGTTTCCGGAGCACAAAACGGGGCGGCTTGTGCCTGCCCGTAGCTGTGGGAGCGGGTCCCGCGGCTGGGGGCTCGGAGCGGGAAGCTGGGGGGGGGGCTCCTCGGGAGGGTCTTGCCCCGGCGCCTCCCGTCCCGCCGGGTCGCCCGTCCACCGGCGGCGGCTCCACCCAAGATGGCGGCCGCCAGTCAAGATGGTGGCTGTGAGGGGCCGCCCGCTCCCACCCCGGAGAGCCACGAGTGCGCGCGTGGGTGGGGACAGTGCCCCGCGACCACGGCCCTGCGAGCCCGGGGGGAGGCGGCCGAGGAGCCCCGGCCCCCCATGCCCCGGCGATGCGTCGAGCGGGGTTTGCAGCTGGGCCCCGGCCGGCGGCCTGGCGATGCGCCGGGAGGCGGAGAACCGAGACGGGCCCGGCGGGGCCGCCCCGCCGCTGATGTCAGCGCGGCCGCCCCGCCCGCCGCCGCCGCCGCAGTGACAGCTCCGCCCGGGCCCAGTCGGGCCCTGCCCAGCCGAGCCGCGCAGCCGGAGCGGGAACGGGGCGGGCGGGCCGGCCATGGCCGACGACTTTGGCTTCTTTTCCTCGTCCGAGGGGCCTGGCGCCGAGGAGGACCCGGCCGCCGCCTTCCTGGCCCAGCAGGAGAGCGAGATCGCGGGCATCGAGAACGATGAGGGCTTCGGGCCGACCGATGGCGAATCGGCCGCCGCTCCGGCCGGACAGGCGGCCCCGCCGGAACCGGGTGAGCGCCGCGCTGCGGCGGGCGGGCGCGGCCGGGGGCCCGCGGGGTCCGGCTGTGTGCCCGGTGGGCACGGAGGGGGCTGTGACCCCCGTGGGTGTAAAGGAGGACTGTGCCCGCTCTTGCCCCGAGGGCAGGGAGGGGCTCCCTCCAGGCTACCCCCCCGTGGGACCGGGGTTCCCGTGGGATGCACAGCGTCCCCAGTGGGTGATGAGGTCCGTGCTGCACCCACAATGGACAGGTGACAGGGTTTCCCAGTGGATCAGGCCTACATCCCAGCAAGGAGCATCCGGGGCCTGTGCTTGGACCCAAAGGGCTTGATGTTGGGGTTCCCTGTGAAGCCTCAGGATGTGGGGTGAATCCTGAGCTGGGACTTGCCAGCTGTGGGGCGATTCCTCCCCTGTGTGCCCAGGGCTGGGTTCTCCATGTCTCAGTGCCCCCAGCTAGGGCAGTGTGAGAGGCATCCAGGCGGAGCTAAGAAGGAATCACAGCCCTGTCACTGTCCCCACAGACAGGAGAGCCCTTTGGGGTGCAAAATGGAAGGCATTTCCATCGTGGACATTGTGGTCACAATCCCTGCAGGTGGAAGGTGCTAATCCTGATTTCTTGCCTGCAGTCCACAGGGGCCCAGGGCTCTGCTCTCTGCATGGACACAAGGACACTGCTGCCACAGTACTCTGGCTCCTTCCCCTAACCCAGGCCGGCAGGGCCTCCTTGTGCTGGCTGTGGAGCAGCAGTTTCGTCTCTCCGCACACAGGGCTGCGGAGGCAGACCTGAGCCCGCAGAGGTGTCGACAGCCAGGGTGATAAATGCAGTCAGACAGGCTGGAGCTGGGTGTAGTCGGAGCTGCACTGTGGGGGCGAGCACTGTGGGGACAGCGCTTGCCTGAGCTGTGCTATGGCTGTGTGGCTGCCTGTGCCTGCAGCCAGCTGGCTGGCAGAATCCCTGGGGAGAACTCAGGGCCTGGAGTCTGCCTCCTTCAAAGCCTTTTGTCTCCCAGCAGCGGAGACCCCTGCGTGGGGCTGGCCTTATGGCCCTGGTGTGCAGTTCTCGGTGTTCTCTTGGGCTGGGGGGGAGATGGGGCTGTACCCCAGCTGTGGATGTCAGTGGTGTCTTGCTCCCAGCCCTAACCTTGCAACTCATCCCAGGGGCATCCCCCGAGGGTGGGCTCTTGAGGGCCTTGGCGTGCATGCCTGCTCTCCTCTCCTTGTGGAGCACGCTGCAGTGTTCCTGTGGGCTCTGTCCCTGGCAGGGTTGCCTTCCCTTCGCAGTCCTGCGCTGCTGGGCGCTCGGCCGACGGCTTCTGGATCTGCTCTCTGTGTCCATCGGCAGCCTCTGCCTGGCCTCCTGTGGGCTGGGGTTGGTCAGGTTGTCTCTCTGCAGTCACAGCACCTGCCTGTATCCAGCCTCGTGCCTGGAACAGTTTCTCTAATCTTCAGATAAGATAAAACACTGTAAAGCCATAAATGCCCACAGAGGCTTCTCTGGGGGAGAGAGAGAGGTGCTGACTGAATCCCACCAAGGACAGGAGACCATGGGACCTCGCCCACATACGTGGGGCTGTTGTGGATGGGTGTGCTGGGCTGGAAACAGCACAACCACATCCCCCATGAAGTGATTTACTTCAGTTTAATGAACACCAGCCCCTCTAGGAACATCTGCAGCTGCTATAGTTGTGTTTCTCTTTCTCTCTTTGTTTTTCTCTAGCTGGTTTCCAGAATGGAGGGGCCACTGTCAATGGAGATGTCTTTCAGGTGAGAGCTCAGCCCCTTGCCCTGGCGCAGGGGTGCTAAGGGGGAATTGGGTGGGTATGGGGCCACCACTCCGCTGCTCTGCCCCCAGGATTGACTGGAGTTTGCTATCCAGCCCCAGAACAGCTATGGCACTCCTGCAGAAGTCTGGGTCTTGGAGGGGAGGCCTGGCTGCTCCATTCTCACCTCTCTTTGAAGAGAAGATTGGTCCCACCTGCCATAGCCTGCCCCAAATCTGTTTGCAGGTGGCCTGTGCCCTGAGGAGTGCCTGGGCCCTAAGAGCAGATGACAAATCCTCTGTTCTCCACAGAAGCCCCTCTCTCTCCAGCCTGGGTAGCTCCTGGAGGTCTCTGGGGCATTGAGGAGCATCTTTTGGCAAAGGTCAGAGCCAGGACAGGGCTGCCACGGGACACGTGCTTTGCTGACTCAGCAGCATCTCCCATTAAACCCACTTGCCCATGGTCAAGGGTGTTTTGTGAGGCCCACCCACCTGGGACTCAGCTCCCTCTGGGAACGCCAAGCCCAGCTTTGCTGGCTGCAGGAGAAGATGCGCAGGCACCTGACAAGCCCTTCACCCCACTCGGTGCCCAGCAGTGTGGCGTGTGCCCTGCCCGTGCCTGGTTTACGGGATGATAATCCCATTAGAGATAAGGCAGACTTAATTAGATTGGGGATCTTGGAGGAGAGGCGTAATCCGGTTGCTGAGCTCGGTGTGGAGCTGAGCATCCCGGCCAGCGGCAGGCGTTAGGAGAGGTGCTGAGCGGGCGTGGTGCTGGGGCTGCCGGGAGCCGTATGGGCAGCTCGGCTCACAGGGGCGAGGGACGCTCTTGCCTGCAGGCTGGCATCCATGCGGAGCGCAGCACCTCCCCTGGGCCCTGCCTCTGCCCTGGGCTCTTGCCGTCTGCTGTGGCCATCTGGGGGCTGCCTTGGCCCAAATCGGGGCCAGGAAAGCCCAGTGCTGGTGGGGAACATGTCACAAAGCCAGTGGCTGTCCTCTGCTGTGGGGCTGCCCAGAGGATGTGGGAGCTGCGTTGGCAGCGAGGAGCAAGTCAAGGAGAGGAACGCTGGGAAGTCTTTCTGGGTGACGGGGCCTGGGGCTGGGAGCTGGGACAGCAGCTTGAGCAGCGCTTTGGGGACACTGTCACCCTCCGTTACCTCCTATCTTGGCTGGGAGTGTGGCATCCTACCCTGCTGCCATCCCTTGGAGGTGGCTGGGCTGGGCTGTGGGAGGAGCTGGTGCCGACAGTGAGGTGCTTGTGTCCTGCAGGAGTCCAACGGCCCCACGGACGCCTACGCAGCCATAGCCAAGGCTGACCGGCTGACCCAGGAACCCGAGAGCATCCGCAAGTGGAGGGAGGAGCAGAAGAAGCGCCTGGAAGAGCTGGGTGAGACCCAAGGCTGTGTGTGGCCACGCTCGTGGCACCTTGTGAGGTGGCAGTTGGGGTCCCTCAGCTGGCAGTGATCCTGCTGCATCCCAGAGAGGCGTCTCGTGACCCACGCTGTGTGGGTGCCCCTCCCAAAGATCTTCTGTCCTTGGGGCAGAGATGCCTTTCAGACAGTTCTAGCGGGGTTTGGGGACAGGCATGGAGGGGTGCCCAGCAGACCCAGTGGGTGCCAGTCTGGCTGACGGGGTCTGTCCCACTCTGGTCTTAGATGCAGCATCGAAGGTGACTGAGCAGGAATGGCGTGAGAAGGCCAAGAAGGACCTGGAGGAGTGGAACCTGCGTCAGAATGAGCAGATGGAGAAGAACCGGGCAAACAACAGGTACATCGGGGGTACAGCGTGGCTGCGGGGGCTGTGACAGGAGCTGCCGTGCAGCCAGATCTACCTTCCTGGGATGTCTTGAGGTCTCTGTCCCCACAGTGGGGCCCAGCCCTGTGGGTACGGCTTTTTGCCAGGCGAGGGGAGAGGCTTCAGGGCTTTGAGCAGCTCCAGGGGCTGCACAGAGCCACCCTGGCTGGGACCACACTGGGATCACCCTGGCATCTCAGGGCCTCCTGCCCCGCTGTGCGGGCCTCGTGTCGGGGCAGGGCTGGGCACTGTTGCAGCCCTGCTGTCGCCAGCAGGTTTTCCTGGTGCCGTGTACGCTGTGATGAGCGGGTCATGCTCTGTGGGAGGACGCTAACCCCCTCTCTGTTTCTCTCTTTCTAACCCTCTGCCTGCCTCTCCGCTCTGCGTTCTCTCTCTGTCTGTGCCTCGGGGGCTAGGATCGCTGACAAAGCCTTTTACCAGCAGCCGGACGCCGATGTGATTGGCTATGTGTATGTTACAGACCGAATCCTGCCCCGCAGGGCCTGGGGGTCCTGGCCTCAGCACTGGCTGCCCAGCCAAGGGGAGGGGGGATGCTGGGAGGTACTGGGCCCTCGTGAGGTCCCAGAGGGAGGATGCTGCAGCTGAGCATCTCCAAATGGCGGAGTCTTAGGAGGCAAGTGGAGCTCCTGGAAATGACCCTGTGGGGACTGGTTGAAAAGGCAAAGCTGTGGGGTCTTGTGCCTTTGGGGGACAGCGCTGGGGTGGAGAAGTCTTGGGAGGAGGCAGAAACCCCCGTGCCCCTGCATGAATATCTTGGGTGAGTGCAGCCAGCAGCAGCCCTGAGCATCACATATCCAGATTCTGGAGGAGGCTGAGCTCATCTGCTGGAGCAAGGGGACAGGAGGCGGGGGCATGAGGGGTTCCCAGACAGAGGGGAGGGCTTCCTTGGAAAGGGTTCTGCCAGTGACAACCCCCAACTTCTCTGCAGGGCCTCGGAGGAAGCATTCCTGAAGGAGTCCAAGGAGGAAACCCCAGGCTCTGAGTGGGAGAAGGTGGCCCAGCTCTGTGATTTTAACCCCAAGAGCAGCAAGCAGAGCAAGGATGTCTCGCGGATGCGCTCGGTGCTCATCTCCCTCAAACAGACGCCCCTGTCCCGCTAGCTGCCGCCCGGCACAGCCGGGAGCACAGCAGGGCAAGGCTGGGCTCCCCGAGCTGGGCGGCTTCGCGGGGCCGGCCCAGGAGGGGCCTCATCCTGCCTGCCCTCTGCTCCCTGGCGTGCGCCTCGGCTCTGCTCGAGTCACTGGTTGTAACTCTCCCCATGGTTTTCCTTTGCTTAAAAGGTGCATCAGTCTCTTTTTACACTTATTTATTACTGTGGCATTTCCCCGGGAAGCGACACTGGGTGGCAGAGCTGAGTTAGCAGGGGAGCCCCGGGCCTGGGTTGTGCAGGAGGTTGTGTGAGTGAGAGGGGGAACACCCCACCCCGTGTTCCCCACCTCACCCCTCTGCTGGGAATAAACCTGCCTGCGGCTGTTGTGGCGCTGGGCAGCCGCAGGCACGGCCTGCGTCCCAGTCCCGAGGCGGTGATCCTAGTGGGACCCTGGGGTTCCGGCAGGGTTTAGAGCAGAGCTGGCTGCAGGGCTGGCAGGGAACAGCCCTGAGTCAGCTCCGCACTGCAGGCTCCTGTGGGGAGCACGGCTGCAGGGTAATGCTGCTGGGCTGATGGGGACTGAGCAATGTGAGTACAGGCACCCAGGCTGGGCCAGAACTGCCAGCGGTTGCCCCAAGCCCAGCAGAACTCTCTCCAGCCTGGCTGTGCACCCCAAAAAGCTGTGGGGGCTCCGAGCAGCAGTTGTGGTGTCTGTGTCCCATCCATTCCGCAGGGCTCCTGGTGCCAGGCAGCGCGATGGTGCAGGGCGCTGGGAAGGGACCATGGGGTGAGCGTGCAGGATGTTTTCTGACCCTCCTCTAAGGCCACCAGCAGTTGGGAATGTGGAGTGCCAGGGTTTGGGGGCCCTTGGCTCTGCTCTGGTCCTTCCCCTGCTACCAGGATGGGAGATGGAGCTGTGTGGTTGCAGGGAAGCAGGAAGGAAGGTCCAGCTGCTGTGGGGCAGGTCGAGCCCCAGCTCCCTACCCCAGGGTCCCAGAGCAGGATTGAGCAAAGTTCTGGTGCTGGGGCTTGTGCTGTGTTTGGAGAACAAGCTGCACATCTGTCTGCAGCTGCTCTGTGGCTTCTCTCTGGCCCCCACTGGATTTGCACACCTAAGGCAGCGTGGCAAGCCTCAGTCCTGCTCCCTGCACATGCTTTCCAGCCTGAACAGCAGTTTTCTCTCCTCTGCTTGGCGCCAGCCCCTCTGGCTCAGAGTCTCAGCCTGGGAAACCTGCAAAACTCCCACGCAGCGGGAGAGGGGCAGGCATACGTGCACCCTGCTGCAGGGCAGCCTTGAGCTTGTGCCCTGCGTCTGGCCCGCCTGGGGCCTGGGAAGGGGCAGCAGCGGGCTGCGGGACATGGAGCAAAGCCCACAAAACATTTGCTTGAGCCTCACTGCAGAGCCCTGCTCAGCTGATAAAGCAAATATGTGGTGCTCTCCCGGCTTGCAGCTATGGCTCCGTGAGTCAGGAATGCCATCTCTGCTGCTGCAGCCCTCACGGAGTGACCAGGCACCCTCGGTCCAGGGCACGGGCTCAGCAGTGGGGTGGGAAGGGAAATGGGTGCGTAGGGAGTCACTTGGTGCGTGCTATCCCTTGTCCGTAGGGCTGATTGCTCCTGCTCTGTCCCCCCTGCACTCCAGCACGCGCAGACAGCTCTGCTGCGGTGCGGGATGGACGCGCCGACGCAGGATACCTTGGGACTCGGCTGCCTGCCTCTGCCTGTCAGTGCACAGCAGCAGGAAGTGCCTCTGGCTGCTTCCTGGGGCCAGGGACCCCCCTCTGCGCTCTGTCCCTCCAGTCCCCGCAGGCAGCTGGGCCCCTGGGTCCCCAGCTACCGTGTGCCCCGTGTCAGGCAGGGGCAGCCAGCTCCCGGGGAGCCGTGCCCACAGCTGTTCTACATCCCCTCGGCTTTGGTATCTGTGACTGTCCAAATCACTTGTTACAATAAACTGACATCTCCAATCCTACAGGGCACTGTCGTCTTTCTGCTTCAGCAACGCGTATGTTTGTGCTTGGAACCCACAGCCAGGAAGCCTCTTGCGGAAGAGACGGGGCTGCAGGAGAACCACATCCTACAGGAAAAAAACAGGAGCCAGGGGAAGGGACAGAGGGTTTGCTCAAGGCTGGGGCGGAAACAGCAGGACTGGCGGTGCGGTGGCTCTGCTCTGCCCCCAAGGAGCTGCAAGTTTCTGCTGGTCCAGACAGGCCGAGCTGCTCCCCAGCCCGCTGCACCCCTCTCCAGGCTGCCAAGGGACTGTGCTCGCACATCTGCCCGCCGGTTGCATCTCACACCCCTGCCCCGAGCTGGCCGGGCTGGAAGTGCCAGCCAAAAGCAGCTGCTCCCGGGAAAGACGCGCAAGCAGGCAGCCGAGCAGGGCGGGCAGGCAGGGCCCCGGGCTCCCTGCTGCCCGGGTAGAGCTCGCCCGGCTCGGTGCCAGCGATGGCTTGTCCTCTGCGTCTCAGAAGTCGGCTCTGGTGGGGAAGAGAGCCCTCCCGCTCTCCTTGCTGAGGCCCACCAGCACAATCCCCTGCACAGGACAAACCGAGCGCTCGTCTGTGGGCAGAGGCGGGTTTAGCCCTCACCCTGTCCTCCAGAGAAGCTTCTAAGGGCAAAGCGGGCTTGGCGAGCTGCAAAGGCACCGCGGGCCAAGGAAGATCGGGTGCAGGCACCAGCATGCAACACCCAGAGAGCGATGCCTGGAAACACCCCGGGCAGCTGAACGCGACGAGGCATCGCAGCACGGTTCGTGCTGTCTCTGCCCCTCTCCCCCTGCTCTGCCCACAGGCAGCCACAAGCTGCAGCAGCCACACGGTGAACAGAGGCTACGGCCCCACGTCCTCCCAGCTCTGCAGCCCTGACACGGAGAGCAAAGCCTCGTTGCTCACCAAACACCTCGGTAGGATCCAAATGATCCAACACCAACAGCGGGACTTGGAGCTGCCCGTGACGATGTTTGTCGTGACACAGGCAGTGCAGCCCCCTCTGGGAACAGGGCACTTGCTCAGCAGACAGTTCCAGCTCACGTGAAGCAGCGAGCTGCGCAGGAACCGACTTCTCAGCAAAAGCAGCCAGAGCAGCAGCGTGTCCCAGAGAGCGTGGTAAGGCCCCATTTTGGAAATGCGAGTTCCCAGCTTGTTTTCACAGGGAGTTACATCTCTTGTGTCCTGCTTGCATCACCACAGCTTTGAGGAGCCGTGCTGTGCCTTCCTTCCTACGCTGTTTACTCGTCCGTCTTCTCAATGTCTGCAATCCAGTTATCAGTCAGAACCTCGCTGCAATTCACTTTATTACTCACCAGTTGCAATCAAACAGATTACGTATTCTCCCCAAACTACTCATTGCTGCTCATGAACTCTGTCCTACCAGGATCACGCCATAAACAGAGCTGATCCTTCCTACCCAGGCAGCTCATTTCTCAAATGCTGGTGCACCGCCCGACTGAAGCCACACCTCAGTGCAGACCACGACCCGCAGGACACAATTTTAACAGACTGTGACAGCACCCAAGCAGGGAGAAGAGGTCTGACAGGGGTGCAGAGCCTTAGTGATGCGCAGCCTCCAGTGTCGCAGGAGGATAAGCTCTCAGGGAATAAAAAAATGCCACAGCCCAAACTGCAGGTGAATCACAGAGGTGTATTAACACATTTCCAGCGCTCTGGAACACAGAGCCTCTCTGACACTGGCTCCACCACGACATCACGACTGTCTCTCACATAGCTCCCTCCGCAGCCAGAATCCACCCTGCCAGCTGGGACACAGGTTGACGGGCACACACCCGCGGCCGCCCCTTCTCTCTTGCCCGCCTTCACTTTCTGGATTTCATGGCTGTGACCACCATGCCTCCCAGGAGGGCCGCGAAGGTGAAGCCCTGCGCCAGGATACGCGCCCGCATCATCAGCTGAGACTGACGGGTGTTGCCTCTCTTGAAGCTGATCAGTCCGTAGGTCAGGACGCCGACGGTGCAGAGGCAGCCTGCGGGGAAGGACGGAGATGGGTTAGCGCAGGAGATCGCCGGCGAGGATCACAGCCCCCTTCCCGCCTCCCTCTGCACCTGAGCGCGGCTGGTTTGTGAGACAACCCCCTCAGAAAGGAGACGTGCCCCCCGAGGGCAGCCCCTCGGGTTTATCTCTAGAGGGGCTGATCCACAGCTGATCCATAGATCCACGGCTGATCCACAGCTGATCCACAGATCCACAGCTGATCCATAGATCCACAGCTGATCCACAGATCCACGGCTGATCCATAGATCCACAGCTGATCCATAGATCCACAGACGATCCACAGCTGATCCATCGATCCACAGCTGATCCATC
>WHYT01012870.1:0-14281 GCA_009806455.1 Tetrax tetrax
AAAAAAAAAAAAAAAAAAAAACCAAAAAAAAAACCAGCCACTATAGGGTTAGAATACTACAAAACTTGCAACCACTAATCTCCACAGGTCAGTCTTAGGCCAAGTAAACATTGACATAAAACTGCAGTCGACTTCATTCTAACACCTTGCTTTCTTGATAAAGGAAAGGTATTTCACTATAAAAGTGCAATTAACCAAAACTCTCATCTTTCCAAAACATCCTCTTCTGGCATCTTTGCTTTCCAGGAACACAGACACGGGGTTAGCTGTGAATACTTGCTAGCCACATAACCACCCTCCTCTAATCTCACCAAGGTGACAATCACAAGCTCAGCAATGGTTAGAAGGTTTCTGTCCTCTATTCTTCCCTACCTTCATCCATAAACTTCAAGGTGAGTTTTGTTTTGTTTTGTTTTTCCCCAATTCACCTTTCTAGTTCAAGGAAGCCACTACACCAGATACCTACTAAACCTGCCTTTCAAAGCCCCTCAAAAACACACTCGCTCTACCTGGGTTTCTGCATGTATCTCATTGCTAAACGGAACATCTACAAAAAGAGGGGGATTGTACATGTAAGAATCTTCACCCAACTTCAACATTCTGTGCAACAATAAAACCTTATCATTTATGTGTGTGTGAGAATGCTTACCCCCTCCCTGTGTGGTTACTAGATTTGCCATATATATATATATCCAAAATCTGCTGCTTCTCTTTCAACTCCAACGCACTGAGAAGATGCTAGAAATACTATAATATGCAGGTTACATGTCACTATATAGTTCTGCCTACTCTACCGCCAGTGCTAGAATGCTGCAACAAGACACCGTGTAGTCAGGCGATCAAGCAGCCCAGCATCTCTGCAACTGCCCAACCAAGCCTGCCATGGGCTTGCACTTTAGGGATGGGTGGGAATAATGTTTTCTCCCTCCTCCATCCTATTATTGCTGCTACTACTACTACATGGTAATAGCTAATCGCAATAATGCGCCGTGCACAACCTCATCATTGTGTAACCATTGCCTTAAAGAGCACAGTGCAGACAAGTTGAGCTGTGATTTATTATTATTATTTAACAGGAAAATAAAAACATGCAGATCAATTCTTTCTCCAGGCCTGGGTGCCTAGCGGCTGCCTCCCCCACCACAAAGCAGACGAGCGGGAAGGAAGGAGGGAGGAGGAAAAAAAAGGAAAATTTTAAAAAATAAATTAAAAAAAAAGCAGTAAACCCCCTTCGCACCTAAAACAAAAGCGATGAGGAGGGCCGGAAGGGACGAGCACTCTGAAGGCGCAGGAACGCAGCTAACGGCCGCCGGGGTGCAGGAGGGGAGGCCGGGACGGCGGCACCCCCGGCCTCGCGCCCCCCGACATCCCCGCGCAAACCCCAACCGCCAGCCTCGCGCCCCAACTGTCACGCCCGGCTCTCCCTCTCACACCTCCCCTCAGCCTTCGTCGCTGGCCGTGCCCAGCCCGGGAGCGGCGGCGGGGGAGGAGGAGGAGAAGGTGGCAGAGGAAGACACGAAGCGCCGGGCGACCGGCCCACTTACCCAGAAAATGACATTGAAGCCGAAGATGAAATATTTGATACAACAACTGACTTCAGGCCCCTTGTAGTGCTTCCCGGACATCCTCTGCGCTCATGAAGACACTTTGCTCGCAGCCAGGGTGAGAACCAAAAGGGAGAAAATTAAATTAAAAAAAAAAAAAAGCTGGGGTAGCAGGAGGGGGGCAGGAGGCGGCGCGGGCAGGGCTCAGCGCCAGCTGCGAGCCGTGGGGAGATGCGGCAGGAGCGGCGCGGCGGATCGGCTCCGACTTGCCGGGCGCCGGGGACGGCCGGCAAGCAGCTCCCACCTCCTCCTCTTCTTCTCCCGCATGGAGGAGGCCCGAGCTAACGCAACGGGAGTAGGGCGAGAAAGAGAAGGGAAAGGAGCCACCGGGAGGCGCCCGGGCAGAGGCGCGGGGCTGGCCGCCGCCACCACCACTGCCCGCCGCGGCGCTACTCTGCCCCAGCCGCCAGCTGCCCCCAGCCCTCTCGCACAGCACTCACACTCCTCCTCCAGTGCGGCAACGCCATTGGTTGCTACTGCTTGATTGGCGGGGCGCCTCGCCAATCCGGCTGGCCCGGCACAGGCTCCCTGGCTTTCTACCTCCCCCCTCCCCCTCCGCAGCGTGGCCTAGCGATGGGGTGCGTGGCCCGGGGGAAGGGGCGGCCGTGAGGCGGTTCCCGTGGGGGCCGATGGCCGGGGGGCTGTGGCCGCTAGCCTTTGTCTGCGGCGGCGAGGGCGGGGGGCGGCTTGGCGGCGGCGGCTGTTGCCGCTGCCACCGTCAGGGTTACATAACGGGGCCGGCGGGCCTCAGGGCGGCCGTTGGAGCGGCCGTTAGGGCAGCCCCGGGCGGGGTGGATGTTAGGGGGTCGTGCCTGGCAGCGCTGAGGTATAAACGCGGTTCGTCTTGTGTTTGGTGCCGGTGAGGAGTACCGGAGAGCGAGGAAACCAGGAGAGCGGCGTGGTTCTCAGTTGGCTGTGGTAACGAGAAGGAGCAAGACCATAATTGTACTGTGGGTTATTCTGAATGGGTGCCTTCAGATCACCTCCCGCGCAAACTCGTATGCGCTACACGCACAGGAACTGTTTTACAATATTTTCTGCAGTTGGTATTTTAACATACTCTGAATTTATATTGAGCTTGCCAACTGTAAAGTTATGCGGCTTCATATACAGTTTGGAAGTCAAGAGTCCACATGGTCTGGCATTAACAGCATAATTAATAGCATTTCTTTGCTGAATAATATAATCATTTCAGTGTTTCAAGTCTTCAGCGTTTCCAGGTCCAGCTTTAAGTGCAATACTTTTAATTCAAAAGATGGAAGGCTTCTTTGTAATAAATTACATTTCCCATCTCTACAAGGTTGCGAGATAGCACACTTCAAAAGTGTGATATTTTTAGCACTACAAAATATAGGTTTTGGTTCAAGACCGCTTTGTGTTGGTTATGGGGCCTTGGTCGTATGTCTGTTTTGAGAAGGGAAGCATTTGTCTGCCAGGTCTGGTAGATGTTGAGAAGAGCATATGCTGAAATGGATCCATGAAAATAAGCAATGTTATTGGTAAATAAAAAATTGCTGCAACACATCTATACAATTTAACTATGACTGTATAGTTTACCACATGAACATTATCCCTGTGTCTATTCTTAAAAGTATTGTCAACACTGTTTCTTTGCAAGACCATCCATAGGAAAAGGGTAGAAAAGAGTGAATAATTAGTAATGTGTAAGTTCTGTACCAGTGAGTAAAAGCATTTTAATGTCTCACAGGCAACAGGAAAATATTAGAGTAATATTTATTATGATAAATTCAGTAACAATCTCAGATGGTTTACCTATGAATCTATTCATTCCCAATCAATAACTTAATAAGAAATGCAACCTCCATACAATTTTAGCATCATATTACATTACTTCACTTGCTTTCTCGACTGAGAATAGTATCATTGCCCAGTATCGTTTTAAAGTCAAAAGTATTTCACATTGTGCCATCATCGGATCAGCTTAAGGAGAACTTAGGATGTCTGATGTTAATGGTTAGACTGCTCACATGAAGAGGGTATTGAACACAGAACCCTGCTCTTTTTAATTCACTTTGTGTGTATGGTTCCTGTGCAGCCTCAGAAATGAGCAACCAGACAGCAGAGGCAGCAGAACAGCTTTGATGCAGGTAATTGATCTTTCAGAATGCCAGCTGGAACAGAGTCCTCTGCACCTGCAGCATCCTCTCTGATTTACAAACACATTTTGTCTCCTGTCCTAAACAAACAGGGATAAAAAAAAAAACTGATCCTTTGGTTTTGTGCCACCGCTTGTGGATCACTTCTTGTGAATGCTTTGGCCACCTAAGTCTGGAAGCTGAGCAAGATCACTTTGACAGCACTTTAAATTCACTGTTAGCTACCAGTCAACACTGAGTTCCAGTGTGATGTTTTGGCGCAAAAGCCTGAGGCAATACTAAGCAGGAGCGATATTACCTTTCCTTGCAGTATGGCAAGACAGTTATTCAAATTCTGTTAGTTTATAATTCACCTGACTAGTCACAGGAGTATTAATGGACAGTATTTCAATGACAAAGCCATGTTTCTAGTAGCACAGTGCTTTGTAACACTAGGCAATGCTTTGATTTACTGCTGATGTCAGAGGAAAAGTCCCATTGGAATTATTAAATCTACTTTCTGTCTCTAACATGTAGATATCAAGGGACTTCTTGTGACCAAAGACTGGCCAAGTTAGTGCTAGTAAGCACAGGAAGTTTGAGAAGTTAATGTCTTAAAAGGAGTATAGTTGCATACTGAAATTGTTACTTCCCACCGAGTAAAGAGCTCTCATCTTAATTCAATAATTTCTTATATCCAGCACCTCTGCCTTTGTATAAGCTCCTGGTTTTTGATCTATGTATTCTTTGACATTTTCTAGGGAAAAAGAAATGCAAGTTTCAGTGACTTGAGATGAGAAATGGCTAAGCAGCACAATGAAGACTCTAGATCCATGAGTTATCACATTGCTAATCTCACCACATGCCACATTTAGTGAGATAGAGTTGTGGTCTAAGAAAAGCTCAATGTCTATGTCTCTAAGTCTAGTTATTTTCTAGTCACTTCATTTTAGTTGAAATTCATAGGATAGCAATATTTTTCCATGGGGAAGCCATAGAGCTTTCTGGCATACAACAAGATTTACAGAGTCAGAGGTGTTATCTACCTCAGAATATTTTTCTATCTAAATATCATACCATCTTGTAATGCCATTTGTGTTCATTTGGTAGTTTGGCAACCATGAGAATACTTTGTTTTCTGCTTAGCAAATGAGTGACCGCTGATGAGGGGGTGTTTTTTAGGTTTAAAATTACTTTTGAGATAAGAATTTCATAGGACTCGGGTGCCAATACAAGTTGTATTGGTCTTAGTGGAATTGCATGCTGTGTCCCAGCTGTGAACATGACTTCAGCTTCCCACAAGAATAACACAAATCTTTTCAATTCATTCACAAGTGCAAGTCCTAACTAGTTACTGTTACAGCTAACACTGGTTAGTGGCTTTCTGGTGAGTATTAAGCTGCTTTTTCAGTATGAAACTTAGCTTTCAATACTGGATAATAATATCCTCTTGCAGGACCAACCCAACATCATTATAATTTGATAGCAACAACATTGTTGTTAGGATGATTCATAAAGCATGTCTATACATCCATAGAGTTAGAGGCCAGAATCTGAGGCTAGGATGTACCAAATAATAACCTATAACAAATTGCATTAGGTTTGATTTTACTTTCTCAAGAGAATGTGTGTCTGAGCCTAATTTTTCTTTCTCCAATGCTGTACTTTTGGTGTAAGGATCCATTATTTCATATGTTCTTAGAGTAAGAATAACTATATGAAGAAACTGCAAGATGTATTCACTCCAGTTCCCACCAGCATTTGGCAGATTTTGGAACAAAGATGATGAGAGCTACTAACCAGGATGCAAATTACTTAAAGAAAACTACCAAGTGTCAGCAATAATGGTCACAAAATCTTTTCAGCCAAGCTCTGCTGCTTGCAGTCTGCAAGCGGATTCGTTCATGATAAGCCCAGACAAGTCCTGCAGCACTCTAAGCAGATAGACATGAAGACCCACCCTTAGAAGTCACTTTGGAGCAAACATATGCAAAATGAGGTATGCAGACTGTTAGTGCCAGGAGTGCTACTTTGAAACAGTAAGGAAGAATAACGTACCCTGCTGTTTCTTTCCTGTGAGAGAAGGAAGAGGTATTTTTTTGTGCCAGGCACCTAGAGCCAGGAGCTGCTACCTCTGCTGCTTGTGAGAGGAAGGGGTGGCAGTGGTGGCACGTTTCCTCCCTCACACTGTGCGGTCAAAGGCAAAGGAGCAGCTGGGGCTGCAGCTGCACCATGGGGCAGCTTGGGGCAAACATTCAGAAACACAGCCCTGTTTCTGTAGTGCAATGCCTCAGCAAGCCCCTGGTCTGAGATTTCTATTGAGCTCGCTCTTATTACTCCACTGACAAGTCTATACAACAGTGAAGCAGGAATAGTATGACATACCTGGTCTGTAGCTCACTGTCACACAGTGACTGCGGGTGTGGTTCCAAACACTAGCCTCTTACGTCCAAACTGGCTCCAAAGTGCATTAACTATAAGGTACTTCCTACCACCATTTTATACGCAGGACAGTGACAAGGCTTAATGAGATAAAACGTATCGCATTATTCTACAAAAAACCCCACAGATTTGTAGTCCTGAATTAGGAAAGACTACAACCAAAACATGGGCAGCTGCCTCCCCTTTCATTACTGGTGCTACAGGACCACAGTAGTTAATGTAGATAAAAACTCAGACTCCGGTAAGTGCCCGATTTATCCTTCTACCTTTGTATTGCTAAAGTCACTAGACAAACTCTGCAAATATGGAAACTGTTCCCTTCTGAAATACAGACTATTGCTTGTGTATACCTGAAGGTTATGGAGTAATTCTTGACGATGCTGTGTCCAAAAGGGCAACCAATGTTTATCGTGTGATGGAGCACCATATGATTTTCTTAAGTTAAGGTCCATTAGGTTTCTCAAGGCCCTCTAAGTTGCTCTCAGACCATTCTTCACCAAATAACACAGGACACCCTCACTTCACAGCTCAGAGGTTTAACATATGGTGTTTAATAGCACTCAGGAGAGTGAGGATTTCCTCTGAGTGTGTTTTTAATGGGGATAAGATTTTCTGCAAATCTAGCATTTTAAGTAATCTTTGACTATGTTTCCCTTCAAGGGTATCCTTTACTCAGCTCTAAGCCACCTGAGCTTCCCCTGTCCCTCCTCCTGTGCAGATTTTTCTTTTTCCTGGGAGCCTGGATCAGAGTTGTCCACATGAACAATGCCTGAGGAATCAGTTTGACATCTCCTTCCAGGCAGATCTGTAAATCTGTCAGAATGTCAGGGAGTGGAAGCAGGATGAGGGTTTTGAGCGACCTGGTCTAGTGGAAGATGTCCCTGCCCATGGCAGGGGAGTTGGAACTGGATGATCTTTAAGGTCCCTTCCAACCCAAACCATTCTATGAGAGAGAGCGAGACAGCAAATCTGGTTGTTGTAGGCTTTAAACGCAAGTTGCAGTCAGAATGGCGAGAGGGGAAGCTAGCAGACCAGTTGATCTCAGAGCTTAGTTTTTAGAAAAACTTTCAGCCATAGCCTGGCCAAGACTTGAGCTAAAAGGTGTTGGACTAGATGTTTGGCCAGCTAGGTCAAGTTCAGCCCCAAGACCTTGGCGCAGGCAGGGCCTTAATTATCTTGCTGAGAACAGAGTGGGAAAAGCCAGCTGTGCAACAAGCTCTCATTTTAAATCTAAGCTACACTTTTTCCATTATTTTCTGATCCAAATGGCTGTAGAGATGCTGTGATCTGAAGGGACTCTGTGTCATTGTCTTCATAGCAGAGAGGTGATCCAAAGCCTTCTGGGGAGAGTGACGAGGTGCTCAAGGGAGTCAGCACTTGCTGGAGGAGGCTACAGATTTGCAGTGCAGTCCAGCTGTGAGGAGCCACCTCCTAACCGCTGGCAGGAACCTGCTTGCACATCTGAGCTATGGCAACAGCAATAACAAAAGGGCTGACATCTTTGCGGTGAAATCTATGACTCCTGTCTGTTCGACTACACGACAGACCATATCCAGGGCCTCTAACGGTTAATTAGCATTGTACAAGAGTTCTGCAAGTGAGCTGATAATCCCAAAGGAAGGTGGCTGATATGCTTTCCTCACAGTTCTGTGTCTGGTTCTTCATACACACTTTCTCTATTCACATCTGCCAACAGTTGCCTCATAGCAGGATCAAAGATACCAGAGTTTCCTTTACCTTTGGTATTGACAGTTTTGATTTCTCAGATGTTATGCAAAGACAGCTGCCAGAGCAAATATAGCACTTCCAATAGCACCAGTGAACAGGTATTTTACAGCAATATTCTGTATAGTTTATATTGGTGGACCTGCTTAGGAAGAAGGTAAATAAAATACATTTTTAAAAACATACCCAAAAGGCATAAAACAGCAGTACTAGAGTAATTACAAAAACATGCTATTTCATTAGGGCTTTTTACTTCCCATAGCGTCATGGGAGGAATACACGATGCCTGTGGTAGTGCTACATCTTTGGCAGATAGTCCTCTGTGCTCAGCGATAGCACGTCATTTGTGACAGGAGCAAGTAGCAGAAGATAAGACTTAAGCTAGCCACACGATTCCTCTACTTACGTGGGAACTCCAGTATTTTGAAAAGTTCAAAGAGCAAGTAAACTGGGCCTAGACTTTGTTTCTGGACTATTTCCAAGTGCAAGGTTACACTTCATAAATAACCTACAAATATTACCCTTCAGGCACCTATAAAAGGAAGGCACTTCAGAAAAATAAACAATTTACTTATTTGCAAGTCCAGTAAGAGTAAATTTCCAAGACTTTCTTACTCTCTCCTACTGTATTAACAAAACAGAAACCTTCCTGCAGATGAGAACAGAGTAGCCACCAATATTGTCTTGGAGTTGAGCAATTGCTTTTGAAGCCTGTTTTTTCCAGAGGCTTGTCATTTGCTGTATGCTTCACTACCTATGTTTCTCTGTGAGTTTGGATGGGTGAAATTCATTTTAATTTCCTGCTTTTCTTCTGCCACGCTAATTATACCATCAGCTTTTTTTGCTGTCAGAGTGCTTTAAGAAAATTGAACTGTGAGTGACTGATACTCAAGACAATATTTGGAAAAGAAATCCCACCCCAGATCTGTTTCTAGATTAATCTCCATCATACCATTTCATGTACCACCATCTTGAGGCACACCTTCAGTGTATCTTCAGCCTCTCACAAAGCTGTTAAAGTATCCTGAGATTTCCAGGTTTGCTATTTTAGATTATACTACCTTGGAGGCAGGAACTGTCATCTCCTTGTTCCTGCAATTGGTAAGGACAAAATGCTAGTTTTCTGACAGCAAAACAACTAAAGTAATTTTAAGTTTAAAATGTGTATCTCTGTTGTTTTTAATTCAAAGATACAGATATATCTATAGACACAAAATGTGGACCCAGTAAATACAAACAATGGATCTGAAAGTGTGGAGAAGAGACTGATAAGGGAAAAAAACAGTGGTATCTTCAAGAAACAGATGCATATTTTTGTCTATTCCTCTTGTCTGCTTTCAGGCAGGAGAACACTTGCCTTTTGAAGTGAGTCTCCTTGCTCTGAATAATGTATCAGCCTGCAGTCATCAGAAAGTTGGCGTTTTTCACTCAGAAGTACTTTGAAGGGACTGACCATGACCATATTTTTTTCTTTAAACATGGAAAGCTAATTATGCTTAGGACAGACATTTCTGCCCCAAATCACAGTGACATAAATGTCAATGTCTAAAAGTTTTACAAATTTTACATCACCAAATTCACCAGACCAAAATATGTGGCTGCTATCTCACAGCTTCTCGGGACTTTAGTATGCTATATCCCAGTCTGAGCGATGAACTGTTAAATGTGTCACACTTACGCATACACCTATGAAATAAAAGATCCAATGAAAGTTGTATTACATGTGTAACAGAACAGAAAAAAAAAGAACACGAATAGGGAGGTTTTTCTTTTTGTCTTGCAAAACATCTATCATTTTCTTAGATACTACTAGCACAGCTCTTTCAGCATGTTTGAAGAGTTTGAACTATTCATCATAAAGGTAAATTTGCTAAAAGCATCAGCTTTTAAAAAATGTTAAGCTGTAAGGAGGTGGGCAGAGAGCTAACAACGAGCCCATTGTTCTGCTCTAAGCATTGTCACTCTGAGCCTGGAACAAAACCGAGAGCTGGACAAAGAGGAGGTCCAGCCATCTAGTGGTAAATAGCGCTGATGTGCAGCCTGCTGAACTCTGCCTTCCACGGGGATGCTCACAGGGCCTCCCTGTGCTCCGTAGAGGAAGAAAGGGAAATTGCCCAAGTTTTTACAGTTGCAGGACATGTCAGCAGTGAGACGCGTAGAGAGCAAGCTGAAGTGCATAGGACGCTGCAGCCAAACTGGGAGACAGGTTGGCAGGAGAAGTCACCATCTCAAACACAAGGTTAGCTTTTCTAGATGACAAGGAGAGCCAGCCGTCCGTGTTCTGTACTACAGAAGTACACGTTTATGGTTGCCTGCTTACACAGGGTTTATTCAGGCTTTTTTTTTTCAGAATATATCTGTGTCCTCACAAGCTTGCACTTGCCACTTTGCCTGCACCTGTACAGCAGTATTCAGGGAAAATTTTGGGCAGCTTTCCATAGTTCCATAGCATGTCCAGAGGATATGCACAACAGGATGGTGCAATACACACAGGTTCCACTTCACAGAAGGAAGAGAGGTGTAAGCCAAATTGTTGCAACTGAAACAAGAATGATGCAATCAAACAGCTACACAAAGCAAGCCATATGCTTGGTGCAAGCGAGGATAAAACACTTACCTACCAAATTTATTGAGAGTGAACTGTTTTATATTTTCTGTGTGGTTACAAACTAATAGAAAAAGCTTAATCTTGGCAAGGCCTGAAGAGATATCAAAATAGAAAAACATTAAATACTTCAAGGAAGGAATAAAAACCATACAATGTGTATGCCTGAATACCTCTTGGTATTCAGCCCAGTATGCCAGCTCCCATTCCAGAAGTGATCTCACCGCTTAGAAGCCTATGTCTCCTTAAAAGCAGTCAGGTGCAAGTCCTGTGGGGCCTAGTATGCAACGTGCTTAGGCACAGAGAAGAGGTATCCAGTGGGATATCCTAAGCCATCTGGACATTAAACGACCATTAGTTTCAATGTGAATTGAACATCAGTAAAAACATAAAGCAAATAATCTGTCTATCCAACTACAGATGTAAGTGCTTGACTTACAACAACCAAGATTAAAGATACTACCTCTCTTACATAGTTAAAAGGAATTCATTTCCATCTATGTTTGTTAACCTATGGAGTAACAGCATGATATTAAATTCCCTGTTGCTACATTTTACTCCAAGCTATTTTGACTGCTACTGAACTCTTTTGAAATATCAAATTTTGTCCAAAGCACATCCCGTGCTCAGTTTACATACACGTGAAACTGTATTGCAGGTTGTACTCAGCTACAAAACACTGTCCAAAGTACAGTCATGGTTATAACCAGGCATAGCTAGGTAAATATGGAATAATTCTGCAAAATTCCAAATAGTTACTTTGTGCTGTGAGAATTTTTGTAACTGAAAACAAAGTTTTGTTCCAACTAGTTACTGCAGCATGAACTGATTTTAGCAGACACATTTGTTATTTATCAGAAAACATAGTACTGAAGGGAATACAGAGGATAATGTTTCCCTTGAGGCAGGGGATATCCAAAGTCAGCCCAGTCAGTGTTACTTGCTGACAGCCACTAGCACAGAAAAAAAAATACAGCTGTTTCCTGCTAGAGTGATATCAACTACTATATCTCAAACTCTCACTTCTCTTTGCGGAATGTTTCTGTTACCTGCAGTAGATAGCTAAAAGAAGCAGGAGGGGGCATATCTTGTGGCTACTTTGAAGTGGTATTTGTCGTTGATTCTCCTACCAAAACCTGGAAAGTAGATAGGGATACAAATTCATCATGAATGTTTTGTCAGAGTTCTGTTCTAAGAGTGTTTGGCCATGGAGAGGTTGAATCACCCTATAAGCAATTATGCTCACATTTCATCTGATCTTTACCAAATGTGCTCTCTCACCTGCCTAACAGGGGAAATTAACTGGCCAGAGCCTGCAGCATTGTGTTTCCCAGTGGGATGGTTGCTTCATGCCATCTGGCTTGGCCCCTCTCATTTCACTGATGGATCGCACCTGATATTTGTGTTGAATCCTACACCACAACACTTTCAGAGCTGTCTGAAACCACAGACATTACTTCTCTAATTTACCTACTGGGAAGTTGAGATAACAGGTAAGCTGTAATGGACTTTCTTACAGCATCTCAGTAAATCAGCAGCCAGGTGGACTGCCTGTTCCTGTAGTCAGCAGTCAATAAGAGGCTAGGGCTTCAAAATCTCTCAGTCTGCTTTCCCTTTTTTCCAGGTGAACTTTGGGATGGAGGAGTATCCAAATCTGCATTCCTCTGCTATACGTTTTGGATATTCATTGAAACGGGGTTATTTTTTAAAGACTCAAAATTGGAATTTAAAAGCTGCTGACTTAAGAAAAAGGAGCCAGGAAGTAGCGCAACAGAGAAGGGATCTATATTCTTGGGCAGAGATTATGGAAACAGCACCTCTTTCAATTTGTAAAACATCCACTGGAGTCAGGGTGGGGTGGTCTGGCAAGGAGGATGAATGTACACAACCCTGCAACCATTTGGGGCTCTCTGCACTCAGACCACCGCTGCTGTCCCACTTTCTCCTACCCTGCAGGTTGCTTGCTCTGCTCTGCAAACACGCTCCTCTCCTGCAGTTATTTTTGAAGCAGCTCCTTAAAACAGATGTCCTCATACGCGTCTCTTGCCTGCTACATAAATAACAGTTTGCCTCATGCTCTTGCCATCATTTTGAACTAAATTAAAAAAAAAAAAAAAAAAAAAAAAAAGAGAGGGAAAGAAGAGTATCCCTTCCCACTGGTGATTTTTGTTGTAGCTTTTGTGGCACTGTCATTCTGGGGCATGTGTTGCCTTTGTGCCCTTCTTAGGGTGAGCTACAATTTTTTTTTTCTTCCTGGCCTTCCTTCTTGTCCTTCCCAGGATTCTTCCTTCTTTAGTTCCTTTCCAACTCTCTCCCAGTTCACCTTCTCTGACTTTTGGAAGCACTGCAAACACCACAAGTCTCATAGTAACTTCCTCTTGAGTAATGCTACCGAGGGGGAATCCACAAGTACCTGTTACAATTTGTCCTCCTTGCATAGTCTTCCTGCAGCTAGCAGTACCATTGCTTGCCACTGAGACATGCCTGTTTTGGGCACCCCAGATTCTTCCCTTGAAAGGAATAGTTCTTCTTAAATACTTTGTCCTCCACTTCTCTGGGTGATAGTAACATCAGTATATTCCTGAAGAAGCTAATCAAATGTGTGCAGAATGGGCTAGCTTGAGATGCACGGGTGCTGACATGTTCCTGTGAACCTGACAGAACCAAACCAATAACACCAACAAAAAACAGCCGATCACATCACTGGTAATTGCTGAACCAAACTACCATGCTCCCTCTTGGTCTGTCTTTAGAAACCAAATCTGGCACATCATTGCCAGCTCTTGGAGGTCCACTCTGCTCTTCTACAAAACAGCATTCCCCAACTTGGACTTCTGACTTCCAAAGAACATGCAAAGAGCAGACTTAGCTCCAAGATTATGTAACTTTTAAACATTTATTTTAAGGTGTTGAATCTAGGGAAATCAGACAAGCAATCTATCAACCTGTCCATTCCAATGATTAAACTATGTGCTGAGTTGTGAAAAAATATATGAAGTAAAATATCCTTGATAGAATATTTGGCCTAAATGTCATTATCTGGTACCTTTTATGCACACAGGGACTGATTCTGCTAGCCTTGCTCACGGCCTAGCCAGAAAGTGGCTTTAAAACCTTACGAGTTTCAAGACAACTGATCAATAAGGTACGTTTCATGAGCAGAGGAAACAAGTACAAGGCGGCAGAGGCAGAGGAATTACATAGGCCTCCGAGCTTTGAGCCCACACGTGAAAACCCATCTCTGAGCAAATCAATAAGAGTTTAGCGATTTTGGGTGAAGGTGGAGAGGTTTTACCCCACAGCTTATTGGGCAATGTTCCTACCAAAGTAAAAAAACAAACCAGCATACAGAGCCAAGGTCTTAGAACGAGAAGAATATTTTCCTCTGTAGCCAAGACCCTATATGCAATCACCAATGACACTCCTGGGAGCTAAACCAAGAGAATATAGTCTATAAAATGCAAAATCTCAGGGACAGTCTTGGTGGTATAATAGCATTCCTGAATGGCTGTTGTAGCACTGTTATCAGCAAAGCCTCTGGTTTCAACGATTGCTAATGCCATGCAGTTATATTTGCGTCTTTCTAGGTGACTGAAAAATTATCAAGACTGTCATTTCTACTCCTCTTTGCCTGAAGTCTCCAAGAGCAAGGTCCTACAATCTTGGGTGTCTGCAGAAGCTTTGTTACTGGTGGCACAGGGATTATAAACAGACCATAATGTAGGGACAGGGTTTAAATGGGACTCACAAGGTTTGGAACTTCTTTTTCTGTTTGTTTTTTTTTTTTTGGTTTTTTTTTTTTTTTTTTT
>WHYT01012871.1:0-55241 GCA_009806455.1 Tetrax tetrax
AAACCATATCTTGTAGCTCCTCATCAAGCCGCCTCTTGAACACTGCCAGGGACGGCGACTCCACCACCTCCCTGGGCAGGCCATTCCAGTGCCTGACCACTCTTTGGGAGAAAAAGTTTTTCCTCACGTCCAACCTAAACCTCCTCTGGTACAACTTGTGGCCATTACCT
This sequence comes from Tetrax tetrax, assembly GCA_009806455.1. Classification (NCBI taxonomy): domain Eukaryota; kingdom Metazoa; phylum Chordata; class Aves; order Otidiformes; family Otididae; genus Tetrax; species Tetrax tetrax. The sequence goes on from WHYT01012871.1 coordinate 171, forward strand.
CGCATCCTGCTTGTTGCCTGGGAGAAGAGGCCAAACCCCTGCTCATTGTATTTGCTCATTGTATGTAGCATTGTATTCAGTGGTTTTGACTGGATGTCAGTGTCTTTCATGCCAATTCAGATACCTATGGGAAGTCAAACATCTAACTGTTCTTTTGCATTGCACAGAAGGAAAAAAAGTCAGAACTGTATGTTGCTGCTGTAGTGCCAGGACATCTGTGCTGGAAGTATATTGTAACTTTGGCAGCTTGTCTTTTTCTAGAGCTCTACATTCATCTCTTCCTCTTCTAAATTATTTTGTTCTTTGCAAACCATCTTTGGATGCCCTCTCTTGTCTTTGTTCATTGCCTCATAATATGAATACTATGAAACATCAAATGAGGTATAAGGTGACAGCAATAGGTGATGTCTCTCCATAAAATACGTTGCTGAACTATAGAGCCTATTGTCTGATCTTTGGATGTTTTGGATACAAAACTTTCTGATGGGTTCGAAGAACAATTGGACAAAGTTACAAAGAAAAGTCTGCTGAGGACTCTGAGGTGCAAAGGCGTTTCTGTTAACCAGAAAGCCACAAGGCCATTGAAGCTGGAAGAGCATGGTTGGGGCAGGATCACCACCTACCAACCTTGCTCTAATATCCACTTGAAATACCTGTATGAGCCACTGACAGGAGTCAGGATGCAAGCCTAGAGGAGTCGTCTCCATGCTCTGATCCCTCACTTCATTCTTGAAACAGCTTCCCACTGCTTGAATACCAGGAGACATCAGTCCTCCCTTTCTATTTGCTTCTTGAAATATTCTTCTGCAAAAGCCAGACTCTTTTTAGCTATCTTTTCTCTATTGAGCTAAAATTGTGCTAAAATAGAGATTCCATCTGCTGTTACTCAAGATGTGGATTTTTACTTTGGTACATGATAAGTAAAATTAAAAAAAAAAAAACCAGACATGTACAGGCACACCCACAAAGGCACCTTGGTTCTACTCAAATTGCCATGTTTCGTTTAGTGGTTTTTTTTTTTTTTGTTTGTTTTTTTTTTTAAAGAAGGGGGTCTGTGAGCTGGTTTTGAACAGGTTAATGTTGTGTTTCTACTTGCATAACAAGCTGGACTGCCCATCTTGGCTTGAGCATGTTTCCCTTCCAACATGGCCGTCGTGTAACTGCTTCATGTATCTGTCTGCAGTAGTCAGTGTTGTGTATATCATGTATTTCATTTGCAGGAGAAAACAACTGCTTTGAAAAAAACCTAACGAGAAAGTAAGATCCTATCAGTGTGGGTACTGCTGGTGCTGAGTTTTCAAAGTCTTGTCTATCCTTTTTTGCAACCCTTTGGAAGCAGAGCTCCTCTTCACAAAGGCAAAGGGAAGGACTTCATCCTCCTTAATACCTCTGAATAAATATTTTTAAATGACAACAGGGGAATACCACACTTATTTGTTTAAAGGACTCCCATTTTCTCTCTTTACATCCTCTTTTGAGTGTTTTCTAGACAGTCTTGGATGACAGAGACTGGGAAGCAAATAGGAGAGGTCAAAACAACATGGCTCTGCCAGCTGAATGAGCTCCTTTCTCATCTGTGGTGGTAATTTGAATTATTACAGGTGAGTGCTGAGCAGAGATTTGGCTGATTCTTCCAGTTTAAGAACTGGAGTGAAGCACACTGATGTACGTGATACACATGTGTGGGTTCATGCATGTGTGGTATGTGCATTCAGATACACTCATGTTTTGTTGATGCAAAATCCATCCACTGGCTAAAAAGACCTGACAATTTGATTGCTCTACTTTCTCTTTCCAAAATTGTTCTATTATGTCAAGTTATAAGATGTCATATGAAAGACAGACATGGAAAAGTACCCTCTATACAGGCCTAGAGTGATAAATTAATGAGCTATAAACAGCAAAATAATCATGTTCTCTGCATCTGAGCCTGAAAGCTTGTCTCTTCACATCCAAACCCACCAGCCTGGAGCTCTTGAGCTGATGGCAAATTTCTCTGACATGTTGCAGCAGCAGGTCTCCCCTCCTTCCTTCCAGCCACATCACACTCGAGGGAAACATCACGTTAGAAGCCAGGAACTCTCATAAAGTTTCAAAGGCAGGATAAACCTTGCTGCCTGGATGTATAAACTACAATGTGAGGATAGCCACCCTGCTAAAATACGTCTCGGGAGACCAATAATCATTGCAGATCTCTTAGGTCTCTTCTCTGCTTCAGTTGCCTCTTATTTTTTCTACCCCGTGGGGCTCTTGTGAGCAGAAGTGCATTTACAGAGTACGAGGAGCTCATTGCTCAAGGCGCTGAAGGGACATGGAGATGTACTGGCAGGGTACCTCTAGATACTGTCAGGAAAGGTGAGATATCCCCAGGGAATGGCACATGTCCCAGTGCACGTGCTTGTACTTACCTCTAAAGTGGCCTGGACTTGATCCTATTACAGTGGTCACGTTAAACTAGCCGGACCGCTGACATGATGCATTAGGATGCCTTTCTGTGCTGTGGCAGGTCATCTGATCGCTCTCCCCGCACAGTCTCCCACATGTTACTTACCTGAGAGGCTGTCAGCTGGAGTAATTAGTTCACGATCTCTCAGGAGTCTGAAGAGGGAAGGGGCTCTAATTCTTGTTGCTTTTGATCCTTTAAGATAAGTTTTAAAATTAAGCTTTCTTTTCCCTCCTCTATCTAAGGTTGTCAGTGCAAATAGAAGTGTGTTTCATGTCAACTCTTTGTATGAATGTGCAAAGGAGGCACTAAAAATTCATTTTTTCTAAAATGGCAGTGGCTGAGGCTCGGACATTCTCTGGCAAATATGCACATTTTCAATCAAGGCATTTGCAGAAGCAGTAGGGCAGCCAGGTTCAGACAGACAGCACTGGTTTTATCCCAGGCAGGCAGTGGCACTGAACTTTGCTTAATCTTCACCGTGCCTGAGAATACAGCTGTAACCTCACAGAAGCGAGCAGATGGCACTTTCTGCCCTCAGTCAAGAGCTTGGGTTGGGAGACCTTTTATGCATGATGTGCTGGGAGCCTCAGCCTGGCCTGATGGGAATTTTCCTTCTGGATCTTCCTCAGATTAGAAGGATGCTGCTTTAATTGACAGGATCAAAAGCAAAGCTTAGGCTGACACTCAGCCAGCCATTTCCTTCCTCTCCCTGCAGTTACCTCCTTGTTCATGGCAGTGGGGGTGATCAGGGCACTTGCTCAAGTGAAATAAACATTTCTCTTTATTTAACAAGGTAGACTCCCTCAAAGGTCCTGATTTTATTCAGAAAGGACAATGCAGCTGCTTGGAAAGCTGAAGTGATTGGCACAGTCTTGCATGGTGGGAAGGGTTGTTTCTGAGCCCATGAGTGCAAAACCCCAGATGTTTGAACCCTTTCATTTCCACCTGCAAAGAACTCGTTCTTTGATTTCCTTTTCCTCGCTTTGCTGGGGCATTGTTGTCAGGAGACTCTGCAAATGTCAAAACCATTATCAGTCACAGGCAAGGAGACTCTTAATTGAACTTTTATTCTCCTATCTAACTTGTTGCACTCCAAAGAGAAGGCTACACTGCTGGCATGGAAATGGCCTTTTGGAAGTCACTGACTGTCAAAAGTAAATTACCTGAAACTGAGATATATATGTATATATATTTTTCCCCATTTGGACCCTCCTTTGATTTTTATATATACACATACAAATAAGCATGTAGATTTTTATAGGTTCATAGTATCTGCCTGTGTTTACTTACATATATAAAAACAAAATGTAGGGCCAAGTGTTTGAACACACCTTCCCTCTCGCAGCTTCACTCATGCATATAGCATCTCCCAGCTCATCAAGCGTACTCTTGTCTTCTGACAGGAGCCCACAGAAAATAAATAAAAAATAAGGGGGGAAAAGTGTGAAATAACAGTCTTGTTTGCTGTCTTGTGCCATCTCCATCCTTCTTTTTTATCCTTTGTTCACATTGTTTCCCTTCTCCATTTATTTTGATCGAGACATGACAGGCAGACCTGATATTCAGCTGCCTTAGTCCATAAATGTCTCTTTGGATGATGTTATGCTCCAAACAAAATTCAGGGCAATTGGAATAAATATCCTGAGTCCATTATTAGTCCTTCAGCTTTATTAGGACACTTTTCTCCTTTATATCTCAGAAAGTGGTTAGCTCAGGTCTTGTCAGATCTGCTTTGGCTTCAGGAGTCTTCTGGATTCTAATGGATGGCAAACACTGTTTTTGCCATTAATCACCCAAAGGACTCCGGGCCGTTAGAGCTGCTTCTGATTTATTTCTGACACACAGTCTAACAGACTGTCCAGGCTCTGTGCTTTTGTATCGTGTCTTCCATTCCACAGGAATTCAAAATGCTTTACAAAGAAATAATATAATCCTGGCCATTTAGGAACTGAACCCTGAACCCAAGGGTTTTTTTTGTGTCACTGTGAATAGCCTCCCTTTGCCTTCTATACAATATAACCTGTGCTGAACTAATTTTTAATAGTATGCAATGTCTTCACAACTAAGCAGAAAAAGCTTGTGAAACACGTCTTGGTATAGTGCTGTTCAAGCTTGAGGTCATATCTGTAAAAGGCTGGTTTGGGGTACTCAGCTTCAAGCAGTCTCTGATTTGTGTTGTGTTTGTATTGAGCAGAAATATTTGTGGTTTCCAAAAATAGGACAAAAAGCAGTGTTGTCAAGTGAATGTACGTTTCGGATAGCGTGTGCAACAAAGAGGCTGAGTCTTGCAGAAGGGTGCAAGCAGCAGAAATTACCTTACTGTTTTTAATCTCAATTAGACGTGCCAGGCATGAACCATTGCTGTTACGGAGAGTAGGTCTATTAATCTAATTACAAGCAACTGCTTGGTCTCAGCTCATTCTCACATTGCTTCTCTGAGATCAGTGGAGTCACTCAATTGCCTTTCCTCAGTGGTGTCTTTCTCAAGAGAACACCCCAAATTCTGTGGGACCATGGCAGAAAACCCTCCCAGATGTGATTCCTAATGTCCTTAAGTTTCATCAAAAGATCCTGCAGTTTTTAAGGGAGCTACTCTAGACGTTACCTAATCTAGATCAAGTCATAGAATCACAGAATAGTTAGGGTTGGAAGGAATCCCTAAAGCCCATCCAGTCCAACCCCCTGCAAGGAACAGGGACATCTCCAACCAGATCAGGTTGCTCAGAGCCCCGTCCAACCTGGCCTGGAATGTTTCCAGGGATGGGGCATCCACCACCTCTCTGGGCAACCTGTGCCAGTGTTTCACCACCCTCATCATAAAAAATGTCTTATCTCCAGTCTGAATCTACCTCCTTCTAGTTTAAAACCATTATCCCTCATCCTATCACAACAGGCCCTGCTAAAGAGCTTCTCTCCATCTTTCTAATAAGCCCCCTTTAGGTACTGGAAGGCTGCATCAGACTGCTCTTCAACTTTGCCCCTCTGCTCTGCTGAAACAGCCCATGTTTTGCAGTAGAGTGTCACGAGCAAGCAGCCAAGGAAAGGAAAATGGCAGACAGACGGGTCCCGAGCTCTACCAGCTTTGCTGGTAGAAGCAAGCCGTTGCTCTTATTGCTCCCTGCATGCTACACAAGGCAAGAGTTAAGAAAGGTCGTGCACATAGATTTTTTTAATCTGTGCTACCCACAAACAATAATTAAATCTTGACGTGTACTTTAATTAGGCTTCTTGCCTTTTCTTGTTGGGTTGCAGTTCACGGAGAGTTTTTTGGTTTCTCATGGGTAACCATAGATACCATGCATAGGGAAGAGGCAGGGAAGAATATTAAATATGCCTCAGCTCTGTTTAAGAGCTCTGTAGCTCCTGTAACTTACACAGACTTTCTTCTTTTTTTTTTTTGGGTCTCTTCAATAAAAAAACTTTCTATCACTTGATGGCAGTAGAGCTATAATATAAATTTATAGATACTGATGTTGCATGGATGCATCGAAGGAAAAAACCCTCATATTTATGTTTGTCCATATATTTTTCTATGGGCTCTGTTTTGTATTATAAGTTTTGAAAAGACATAAGGCATAGGAAAGCCTTGTATTTCCAGAAGGGATTAATGCAGAGGATATTTCATTCATTCACAGACATCATAAATAACATTTGGTACAACCAAACATCCCCTAAATTTCTTCAGTTGTAGCTCCGAACTCTGCAAAAGTAAAATAAACTTTCTTATTGCATTTTTAAGTTCTATGCACATAATTTTCTTTCTGTTGTTAGTGCTGTGGTAAAGGCAGCAGCTCCTGTAGTCATGAGCCTGTGAGCTTTCATGCTGCTGGCAACACTACTGCTTGCTCTTTCACAGTCAAAATACCCACATCCAATGCAACAATACTGATAGGAAGTTACCCTCAGCTCTCATTTCCTGAAACTCAGAGAAGTCCCTGACAAATCGTAATAATTTTCTATAAAACCAACAAATGCCAAAGTCTGTTTTCTCCCACAATCCAGATGAAAATCATAGAATCACAGAATGGTTTGGGTTGGAAGGGACCTTTAAAGGCCATCCAGTCCAACCCCCCTGCAAGGAGCAGGGACATCTGCAACCAGATCAGGTTGCTCAGAGCCCCATCCAACCTGGCCTTGAATGTTTCCAGGGATGGGGCATCCACCACCTCTCTGGGCAACCTGTGCCAGTGTTCTACCATCCTGGTGGTAATCTTGGATAAAATCAAGACCATCCCCTAAACACCCTTTCTACCTCACCCTGGAAGGTATAGCAGGGTGTATCTTTACTGATGGTGTAATAAAAATCTGGCTCCATCCCTTAGAGGCAAACCTGCAATCCAGCTCGTGTTTAATACCGCACTGAAGATGCAGTAGCGTGAACTAATCGCCAAATAGCGATGCACCGAAATATGTGCTAATTGCCTTCTTTGTCTTTTTACCCAAGTCACTGGCATGCATTACCTGTGACAGTGACTCCAGGCTGTGCCTTGCCAGAATCAAGCCTTTATTTTGCTGCCTAGCTGCTCTGCGAGCTCCAAAATATTTCCTCGCCTGGAGTTATGAGCATACAATTTCATGAGCTGTCCAAATCTCGGTGCACAAAAACGGCCTTGCCTTCCAGAAGAAAAAAACCTCCCTATCCCAGTGCTGATCACTCTTGGACACTTCTGTATTTTTACCATACTTTGATGCTTCAGTTAGATCAAGCTGTTTTTTTTCCTCTCTTTTCTTAACTTCCACTCCTAAACTGCTTTGCAGAACTATCTGGCAGTTGCACAGCTGCAATATTTCACTGCAAAGCGCACTCCGTTTCAGATATCCCTGGCCAGAGGCCTGCGGAGAGCGGGCAGCATTTTACCATAACCCCTCTCCGTAAGCCTGGGAACCTGGCTGACTAACATCCCCTCCTGCCTTTGAGCGTTTTCCTCAGGCACGACGATTTCACTGTTCCTTCCCACTGCTAGGTGGCAAAACTTTTGCTCTGTTCATCCTCATGGATGTTATTTTTGCAGGGGCGTACCAGGAGCAGGGATGCGGTCCCAGGTCTTCTGCAGGCAGGTCATTGCCAGCCCCCACGAGCCCTCCCTCGCCCTTGCCCCATGAAGCTCTTCCAGATAGCCTTGCTTATGCTTTCTCTCTCACAGGTCTCTCCGGTTCAATTAATATTTAATTCTTACACTCCCTAGGACAACCTGAACTGGTGTGATGAAGGAAATCTTGTTCCAGGCGGTGTCGGCAGCCTGCTGAACAGCTGCCTGGGGAGGCGGAAGACACAGACTTGCTTCTCCCTTCTAAATCAGGCAGAGATGGACTTGAAAATATCTCCTGACAGAGACATGTCTTAGATATAAATGGATCAAGAATTTTGTTTTCTTTCCCCTGCCTCCACAATTCAGAGAGAAAGGGGATGGGTGATTTCTGCAGTCTTAACAGGCAGATGGTCAGCACCATCCATTGCCCTCTTCTGAGCCCTATCCTGAGCTGAAAAATGCTTTAGCAGGGTTCTTTACAGATCTCACCCTGAGATTTTTCCCTTGAGGACACGAGTTCCTTTGGGGGATAGAGCCAAAGCATGTAGACCCCAGCACCCACCTTGCAGAGCTTCTCCCTGAGCCCTTGTCCTTACTCTGAGATGCTGCTTCTGCTTCTGGACTGTGAGCGATCCCCACTTAGCAGGAACCAGCCTTTATTATTCCCCATGACTTTGTTCAATCCACTGTTAAGTGAGGCAAACAAAGAAAAAAATAACCCCTCTTGGTACCAGATAAACCGCTGTTATTTCACTCCAAGGTATTTTGACATTAATAGTGGTGGGAATAGTCAAATAACGATGCCAAGGGAATGGAGCAATATTTAACTTTCATTTTACCTCGATCTCATTACTTGTTAGAAAGCCTATTACAGAACAACTGATCTCTTGTTTATGAAAGCAAAAGGGGAAGAATAACCATAATTTAAAAACCTGAAATGGCTAAAGACAACAGAGACATTATTTACCCCAAAACAACAATCTCAACTTTAGCTACAGTAACTTTATAGGAGCTGCTGCAGCCTTTCAGTTATCTGCATTTTATGGGTGGTAAGGACTTTTACCATAAATTCAGACATTTGCAGTGCCTTTATCTGTCATCAGAAAGTGGTTGGTAAATGAATGAAGGGCTCCAGTTCCCAGGGATGTTGTGATCCAACATCTGCTGAAGTCTGTGGAAAAACTCCCTGTTGACTTCTGCCAGTTCTGGATCAGGCACTTTTGAAAAAGATGGGAAAGGCAGAATATTTTTGCCTCTTTATCATTTAGCAGTAAGAAAACTGTTAGTCTGAAGCCCCTTTCCTGTGCCAATATAATTCCACTGGAGTCAAGTCTTCACTGAAATGTAGTTATACCAAGAAATATTAGGGCTCTGGGTAATGAATTATGTTTGCCCTCAGGAAATGAACAGTGTGATGTACTTCAAATCCCTGCAGGCTATGGGAGCCAATCTCTCTAAAACATTGTTTTATAGATGACTCTGCTGGTTCCAGTCCCTTCAGAAGGACTGACCTTCCTGCACTAAGCTGAGATGCTACCTGAATATACTTAAAAAAAATATTACTGAGTTTGTCTGATTTTTTTTTTCCCTTTCATAGGCATTAGCCTTTGTTTAGATGCCTCCTGAAATAATTTTTGGTCCAACAAGCCCACGTTTCTCTGAGGAGAGTCCCCAGCTGCCATTTGCCATCAGCACTATTTCTAGGGTACCGCTGCCGAGCTGCAGGACGAGTCAGTCTCGGGACTGATTTCTTCCCTGTGGCATTGTAAATACTTTCAGTGTCTGCATAAAGCAAGTCTGGTAGGAATTTATCAGCTGTCTCTGCTGAGGATAATATTGTTAAACAACTAATTTCTTCTGAGGTCTTCAATGGAGAAAAATATTAACTGTTCCTTCCATCCTGTTTCCTTCTAAAAAAGAGGGCAAATGGTCCAGGCTGGTGTCAGTCATCCTTCTCCATCAATTCCACTCTTCCCTCATTTTCAACACTGAAGTCTGGGGTTAAGCTGAATTCCTCATTAAAAAAACCCCTCATTTTCACCACTCCTTGTCCCAGCTTCCTTTCCTTGTTGTACCACCTTCCTCTTCAGCTCATTTGCAGCGATGCCATCTGTTAGGATGGAGATAACCCACTGCACTTGGAATATCTAGCTCTGACTAGGTCCAGTCTGAATTTCCTTAAGCTGTCCTATGATAACCCCAAGTTATTAAGAAATACTTCATGCTACCTCTGCCTTGAGTACGTCCTTATGAGGATCTTTTTTAAGTCAGGCACCTCAAAATCGACCCTAAATTGGAAATCCTGAGATTAATAGCATCTGTTTCAGGGTCCACACCTCTTTCATGATTTCCAGTACTCGCTTACAGTGCCTTTTCCCCTAAAAATTACTTAGAAAAGCATAAGTTTTCCAGGAAAAAGGCTAAAAAGTTTTCTTCTTTTCTCCTTCTTTTTTATTTCTTTTTGAAATACTTGTAACCAACTAGATTTCCTAGAAAATAAAACAGTCTTGTCTAAGGGGAGTGAAAGAACATGACGCACATCTCAGGAGGCCTGGAGCTGATAGATCAAAGTGTTCGTCTCAGGATAAGGCACAAGGCTTAAAGTGCCTTTCAATAGGGAAAGAATTTAAGGGCCAAGAAAAGGAAAGTACAAAGAAATTTCTGAGGGTCGTTCCCTTTTTTGTGTGTTTTATGTGTGCTCTAGTCCTTGTGAACCCGTGCTGGGTCGGGGCTGAGAGATGTGTGGGGGCTGTGGCTATGAACGTCGTGTTTAAGATGTTGAAGCTTGGGTGGTCACCAAGGTTTCACGGATAATGGAGCCACCTCTGAACACCATCTGGACATAGTGTGCAAAAAACTGCACGCTATAAGCTGTTGCAGTTAAAGAGCTTGGTCATAGCCTGAGTTTGGGGTACATCTTTTGATTTATATCTGCCTCTCTTTCCTCTGCTCTCCTTACTCCTGACTCAGATCATTAAACCATTTGGAAGATTTAATCCTCTAATCCTATCTAACAGACTGCTATGCCAATTGATAGTTATATCCCTATGTTAGCACCCATACGACATTCAGTCTGGGAGATGGGAAGGGGGAGTTGCAACTCTGGACTCTCAACATCTCTCAGATCTTTTAGGTGCCCTCTTTGCTGATACCAAAATTCCCGGCCTCTGCCTGTTCACACAAAACCTTTAAACACTTTTGCACTTTTCTACTGGCTTCAAAAAGCCAGATGTGCATTTACTTCAGAAGGAAAAGGTGAAAGCCTTTATAGAAATATCATTGCTATTCTGGTGGTGCCTCTTCTACATCTCCATGCACTTAGCAGGCAGCAGGTCTTCTGGCAGGCTGGGCTTTGCCTCTGGTTCAGAGTGAGCAGCTCCTTACATAAAATCTGGTGAGAAGGGGAAAACTTAGCAGAAAAAAGTATGTCTATATATTTAAAAAAAAATAATTGGCTTATTTCTGTCTGGTATCCTGCCACACTAATAAAGCCTATCTTTTCACACCAACTTTTCCATAGATCTGAGCAGGGACACATTGCATTCTTAGCCCCTCATCACACCCAGATGGAGCTGTTGCAATGATGACGGTTATTTTATGTTCAGGAGGAAGTTTGCTGGCTCTAGCTGGTCCAAACCCTAGAATTATAAAACAAAATGAAGGGGATCAGCTGGTTTAGTTTTCTGGGTTACACGCAATCTGAAGAAGTGGCTCTGTGCAGCTCTGATGTGCATGTGCTTCTGTGCCCTGGAAAACTCCTTTCTCACGTGTGGGATCCATTTCACCTCATCATAGACACTGAAGATTTAATTGTTCAAACCAAAACAGTCTGTGTGGGCTTTCTCTGCAGTCGTTAAAGAGAAAGTGTTTCCAGAGAGGGATTTATCTCATCTGTTCTAGGGCGCTGTGTTACAGTCCCCTTAATACATCAACCTCAGCTGTTGCGGAAAATAAGCGATCCTGTTCTCCGCCCTGCCTTTGGCTGTCCAGTCCTGCCCACTCCTTTGTGCTAAAGCTCATTTTTGTGAGGAATCTGGACAGAGAATTGAGCTGGCAGAGAATTATCCTAGTGGTTTTTTGGGTTTTGGGGGGCTTTTTAGGTTTTTTTTTTTAAGTTTGGTTTCAGCCAGCTCAGTTTCTTGGACACTGAGCACTCAAGGAAAATCTAACAATGAGGAAAAGAAAGACAAAGTAATAACTGGCTGAGGCAGAGGGCTGTGGCAACAATCCTTTCCCCAGCACCTAGGGAGGAATAAAGCGACCATGGAATTGCACCCTTAAAGAAGATGAATCTCTCTTTGGGGATATGTCTCTCATACACCAAATAAACTTAGAACTCCATTTATGAAGAAGCTGACTTCTGTTTAGGCTAAAACCGAGCCTGGAATGGCCGGTTATATGAACCTATTCCTTTGAAGGAGTAGCAATAACTGCTGTGGGTGTAAGTGCTGGAGCTTTGTTCATCTGCTCTGTCTTGGCATATTCACTCCCTTCCCTTTGCTTTTGTCCATCGTGGTTGCAGCGCAGCTCTCCTTTGTGCTTCTGGAGACAGCAGGCACAGGGCACCGCCAATATCATGGCTGAGTTAGACGTGGTGGACAGATAAAGGCAGGGCCCTGTTCACAAACCTTTTTCTTTAAAATTTAGATCCTCTGCTGTCGCACATTGATTTACTTCCGCTGAAGTCAGCGTTAGTGAAGATCAGATTCTTTGTGGAATAAGGAACAGATCCATTAAAACTGATAAAACCTTTCATTAGGTTAACGGGCTTTGGATGGAGCACCGCATTATTTGTCAAGAATGTACAATTTGTGCGATTCCCTGCACTGTACGGACAAGGGTACAGGAACAGCTGAAAATCAAGCAAAATTTAGAGCCCCCCTGCCTTCCCATCAGCTTTGGGAGAGAAGGGTGCAGATGACACAGGAATGCAGATGTGATGAGGGATTTCTGTGGCAGCTGAAGTTCATTGGAAAAAGTTCACCAGAAAGCAATCCCAGTAAAGAAATTGCTTCAGGGAACTGCAACAAATAAGGATTACAATAAAGAGCCAATGACAAGAAAGCAGAAATGACATTTTTTTCTGGAAGCATTTCCTGATTTATCTCCAACCAGAGTCTCTCTGAGTGAGCATATTAGAGCATAGACTATCTAGCAAAGAAATAATGAAACTAGCTTAAAATACAGGCATCCTTGCTCACTGAATGATACTGGTTGCTAAAAGATACTTAAACAAGCTCATAGCCTTGAAGAACAAGACGACTAGATGAACAAAATTGTTTTGATGTCCTGCCACAGATATATTGGCTCTTAATAATATGCATGTACTAATTTTATTGTTAGAGAGTGCTGAGTATAAACAATAACAGGACCACAGGTTTTTCCATCTCCTTTATCTCTTGGCTGCAGCATATTAACTGAAACATTATTTAAGAACGAGCATAATATCCTGCGAAGATAATATCCTGTGTTAGAGGATAACACAGGATAAAGCGTGGGCACAGATCATGTCAGTCTGGATCCTTCTGCCCTCGGCAGTCCTTCATCCCTGGCCCAGCATGGACTTGTTCCCCCTCCATAAACATGCTCCTGTCACGTCCTGGAGCGGGAATATGTAATCTTGACTGACATCATGCTACGAAAACCTCGCTGTGAACCCAGCCTTCAGGTTATTTTGGGCACTTTGAGATGAAAGACAAATAGTAATTATAGATCAGCACTTCAGGGACACAATGCAGAGCTCAGAAGAGATCCTAGATGAAGTGTGGACACAGTCTACTCACAATAGTGCTACTATGAACAGTGTGGACATCAACCAGTCAACACCATTGGGGTCAGGAGCCTGAGTCCATTCTCTGATGTGATTCAAAGGCAATAAGGATGTACCCACTTAGGCTACTAGATTTGGTCCAGGAACTGTAGTGAGATGAAGGACTTCCCTAGTAGACCCAGCATTTTTCTCAAGCGTATTTAGTTATCTAACTATACCTTGGCTACATCTATGATACAGTGGGCAAGGCTTTTGATAACTTTTCCTAGAAAGTACTGGAAACTAAGGACCATAACCAAAGAAAATGTTTTGCCAAAGAAAAGGGGCATGGCAAATTCAGTTGGAAAATATTAGGGCTCCTAGTGACTCTTGCCACTGTGGAAGGGCCATTGCACACAGGATTGGGTGCAGCAGCGTACAGAAGATGCCTGGTAAAAGGCTGGGAGGGATGGGGTGATAATAGCTGCTTTTTTTTTTTTTTAGGAATATTCTCCCTCTAACACAGGAAAATACCAAAATGAATGAAAAAATGAGAGTCAATAGTTCCACTTTAGATTCAGGCACTGTTTTTAAACAGACATTGGCTGCTAATTTCTGCTTTTCTCCCCAAAAGAAGGAGACAGGAAGGGGCAGGGAGGAGGGGAGGAATAAATAATGTGGCATTCTCTTTTTGTTAAGTGACCTTTTAAAACCAAGATACTGAAATCCAAATACCAGGGAGGAGCCTGGGGGAGGAATTACAGACAGCATCACTGCTCTCTGCACTCCCTTATGTGTCCCGTTCCTCTATTGAAAAGGCAGCGCAGGAGGCTGAGTTAAAGCATGAAGAACAGGGTCACAATAGTGACTCCTTCTTTTTCATTTAAACAGCCAAGGCAATCATTTCACACTTGGCAGATCATTAATAAAACTTACTCATAAATTCTGAATCAGTTGGTTTGGAACATAAAATTATAGATTTTAGACAGCTACAGAGTGCTAGGAAATACTGAAACGGGTATTTGGTATTCACATTAAATGTGACATGGCAAGCAAAAGGGTTTACTTTGGTGCTTTCTGCTTGTGGGTGACATACTGAAGCCAGTAACATTGAAAATAAGGTTATGCTCCTCTGTCCACATTTTGAAGTTATCGTTAAAGTCAGTTGGTGCTTGAACTCTGGGAACTGATTTGCAGGTCATTGTATGATGCCATTGATCTCTCTGAACTCTTATTTGCACCTGACTCATTGCATATCAGTGTTTAAACTCCTAAAGCCACCACTACATCAGGAAATACTCCCTAGATGGTGGGCAACGGGTTCTGGGAGGTCCTGCTTGAGCAACGGGGTTGGACAAGAGGACCTCCAGAGGTCCCTTCTAGCCTCAACCATTCGGTGATTCTGTGATGATGAGAGTGAAAAAATTAGGTGTTGATAGTGCTTCAGCTGCCCAGAACAGATCAGAATACAAGGCTGATTTTATTCTTTCCTTCTGTTTCCACAGTTACACAGATCTGCACTGGAAGCCTTGGTAGTGACCCCACCTGACGGAGCATATTCTAGCGTTCATGGCAGTCTGTGTTATAATTTTTCAATATGACATTAGGAAAGTAAATTTCCCAAATAAGTTTAGCCTGAGAGCCATGTCCTGCATTTACCAGTTGACACAAATGTTGATCCCATGAATAGTGTAAAGGACAATGAGGAACGTAGGGCTTGAAAGCACAATTTAGCTATTCTGTCCATGCCATGTAATCACCACAAATATTTTATGGACAAAAAATGTCAATACAATAACCAGATCTCCCATCATCATATGTCACTAACCATTTTCTAGTTCTCTGCAATAAAGTTTAGATGCGAGGCTTCAACTTTATGTACCTGACCAAATGTGTGGGGGAGATCAGCACCTAGCTGTGTCTGGGATCATCTAGGATGCTAAAGGTAATTTATTGACTAAATAGTCTAGAAAGGGAAAAAAACCAAAACAACCAAACCGCCAATCTACATGGATGGTCCAGGTCCATCATATTGATATGGTGGAGAAAAACCATTCCAGTCTCTGAACTGGGCAGTTGTTTCACCCAGATTTGTGCTGAGACACACAATACAGCTATGTGCTGGATCTCAGTTCTAGAAAACCACCAGTGGATTGGGCTCATCCTCTGTCTCCAGCTGTGGCTGATCTCTGATGAGCTGAGAAAGGCTAAAAACAGCAGAAAAATAACTAAATTTCTCATGTTCAAACACTAACACTGGTGGAAATTTGCTCTAGGATTCCTAGCTAAATATAGTAGTTCAGCTCTTTTTTTTACAATGCATGTAAAGCTAGTTGTCTTATACCAACTATTGCACTTGTAGAAAGTTGGCAAGACATGTACAGAATTCATGAGCCAGTCTGTGGTCATGGCAATTTGTAATGCTGCAGTGAGGCAACAACAAAGATAAACGGAAGGGATACTCAACAGAGTTACAGTTATGGGAAAAATGAGGGAAATAACAAGCTCTTTAGCCAAAAGGCTGCTTCTCTTCTTCTGAATTTTGAGTTTGAGTGGGGAAACTGTTCCTCACTTCATTCAGCATCAGGAAATCATCCTATGCTGGTGAGACAAACTGTGTTGTCTGTGGCACGCCAGCGTTGGGGGAAACGATAGGGATGAATCAGCCTGCTCTTCAGTTGTGCTTCACCCGAACCTCATGAATGGCCGTAGCTAGTGATCCTCCATCCAGACTGAAAATTTCCCAGTAAGGGGTGCCAACGCATCATGAAATGCCAGAAGTGGCCTTGAAAGTTGGTGCTGCAACTTATAACAGGTGAAGTACTAGAAAGACAATGTGGATTCATGTGAAACCTGTGAAATGCTGAGGACGATATGGCCCAAAGGACCACTGATGTTCACAGTTGGTCTGGGTAGGCACTGAAGAGAGGCAAGTTTCTAGATCATCTCTTAGATCTGGTACAGAGGATGGACTCCACTAAGTTTTACCAGATCCACAGGTTGCTGAACCAGGTAGTTTCTTTTTGTCTTCTTGGAAGAAGTGACCGTTGGCAGAAGGCCACGGCTGGCTAGCTCTGAAGGCTTTGAGCAGAGTCCATCACAGTTGGACTTGCCCTGGGTGAACAGTGACAGAAGGTGCACTTAAATATCAGAGTGACCTGGAGACCTGGTGACTGGTAATGAAAGGTTTTAAGTTTTAATTGTCTGCAGCCCCTGGCCTACTTTGAGCTGCCTGCTGAGCAGCAGAGGTCTGTAAAGACACAGTGCTGAAAATCTTAAGCTATAAAACATCTGCTGGCTTTAAAATGACTTAAATAGGTTATAGTCACACTGTGAAGATATTTGTTTCATTTTCCTTGTTTAGAGGAACCAGAGAATTGCATTTAGAGAGGCAGTGATGGGAAGGAATAAGGTAAATAGGGAGAACGTTCTCCAAATCCTTCCCTTCACATGGCAGCCTCTGAAAAAATTTTGCCCTTCCCCTGCTTGTACAGGATTATGGAGAGAGCAGGGAGTCAGATGGAATTTGTCATCTTTCTGAAAGCTTGATAATCAGAGATGCCCTAGATTATTGCAGAACCAGCCCCATGGTCAAAGGAGTGCTGTTGCCCACCACTGCTGCAGAGAGGGAACCTCTGATACCAGCAAGCAGGGTGGTGGGGCACGGGTATGAGACTGCAGCCAGCCATGCTCTGATAAATCAGATCCTCCTGCGGCAGGTCAAAAGCTATCACACCCTGTTCACATGAGAAAGGTCAGATAATCCGCATTCAGCCAAAAGGAGAGAAAAAGCAAATGTTCTAAATTATGTATGGAAACTCATTCATCTGCGTATTTCCATTTATAATAAGATCGAGGTTGATTTGGGAGGGAAAAAAAATAAAAAAACCCTTCTGGTTTGGCCTAGTCTCCAGAAACTACCCTCTGACTTGTAAACAAATTTGTACCAAAGAAATAAATATCTTCATATTCCTAAACAGCCTAAATGTTCCTTAGGGGAAATTTAATAAGCCAAGAGATATACCAATTATTCTTCTGTAATACCATAATCCTTTGACAAGTACTTCCTTCTGACGCATAATCTCCACAATACAGTGCTGAAGAATAACCAGTTTTGATTAATCCTACCAAAAGACATAAAAGCTCCACACCAGTGGTTTCAGAACAGTGGTTGCATACTCCTGCAAGAATAAGAGGCCACATTAGTTCAGGGCAACTTACAAAAGGGCTATGTGTGAATGACATATGCACATGTATCAAAGCAAACTTTGGTCTTTGGACCTCAGGTCTAGCTCCTCATATTCTCAAGTTGTATCACCCAGACTTTTCCACAAGAACCCAAAAAATGGAGAAAAAAGAGGAACTTTGAGAAGCTGTTCATCTTGTCACGCAATCCTTTGCCAAGATCAACCACTCTCACGTTGCTCCTGGCATACATTATTCTGGTCTATCTTTAAACATCTCCAATGCAAGAAACATTTCACACCTATCCAGAGAATTAATTCAAATGCCTCACCTATCATTAGACTATTTATCCTAATGCCTAGCTTGTATTTCTTGATATAATTTAAGATTCATTCTCACCCACCTGTCAGGGCACAAAGAATAGATTACCCTGTTTGTAGCAGAATTTGTTTGCTGTCTCTCTCTCTTTCTCTCCTCTCCTCATCAGTAGAAACAGCTCCGGATCTGTCAACCCCTCTCCCAAGAGACATGATCTGCAAACCTCTACGGATTCTTCTAGTTCTACTCGTCTACATTTAGCCTACATCTTTCAAGTGTGGCACTCAAATCTAGAGAATTGAGGCACTTCCAGCAGTTAAGAAGAGCCAGAGGATTTGTGTCTCATTTCATATTGTCCAGTGCGATGTTGACTTTTTTTTAGCAGCACCAGGACGTTTAACTTGTTGGATCTGCCAAGGTTTCCTGGATACTGTGCTGAGGAGCAACAGTTTCAGCAGCTGGATCCCATCCTCTGTATGTCCAGCTTCACTTTTGCTGAAGGTTATTATTTCGCGCTTGTCCACACTGATCTTCTCATACTTGTCAATGTCACAAAGCAGTTTTTCCAGCCTTGTAATAGCAACAGAATGGGACAGGTATTCACTGATGAAAACACTGAAGACTGCAGGACCCACTACTAACCTTGTGGGAAAGTGCTCAATACATCACTTTAACAGCAAACCCATGACAACTTTTTTTTCTGTATGCGATTATTCAACTAGTTTTGCACCAATTCTAGGATCATTTCTTGCTGAGTCTGCTTCCATCACTTGTTTATGAGGATGTCATATGAAGTATTGTCAAAAGTCTTAAATAAAAAAGACATCTATTGTTACTCCCTTCTTGACAGGCCTGTTATCCTTTCATAATGGGAGATTATATTTGCTTTACCTGATTTCTTCTTAACAAATCTATATTGGCCGACACCCATTTCTGTGTTAAGTGCCAGGAGTATTATTTGATTATTATTTACAAACTGCTCAACTATTTATTTAAGGAGGAGAGTCTTTATATTTCCACTGTCTTCAGAGAACTGAAGTTACTCCAGCTTCCTTCCCATTCCTTTTCCTTTCCCTCACCCTTTAAAAATGGATGTGTCCCCACTCTGTTCCACTCTTTTTGTTACCCATCAAGCTCGATGTTAAAAGCAGCCAGGTTTTCCTCCATGTTTGTCTGACCAAATACTGCTTCTGCACCTCACTGCTCTGGCTGGTAGAAGCCTTTCTCTCTAATTTTCAGACTGGATTTATTTCTCTTTTTCTAGGTTCCTTTAACTCAAGTATTTCTTTCCTGCCCCCATGCTGTTTATCCCCAAGGAGATATTTGCAATTTCATCCATTTCAGACTTCATTTTGCTAGACTAAACAGAAGAATTAGTCACCTATTTTATTTATTTTTTTTTTTTCTTGCATGAAATAGAATACCCTGTCAAAGCCCGGAATATATTTTCTGCACCTTTGCCTGTTGGATTTCCTCTTTCTTTGGCACATATGACCTGAATCTCCCTAGGCACACCAGGTGAGGGCTCAGCAGTCACCTATGGTGAGGTAGCCACAGGTCACATTTGCCTTTTCCGTGGCTGCATCCGGCCAGTGTCTTGATCCAGGAGTGACTCACACCTTTCTAACTCCCACTGCAGAACAGAAATCCCCATTTTTCACCCCAAGATGCATGAGATCATTTTCTGTTTCAGAGCATAATGATTTTTTTTTTATTATTTTGACAAGTTTCAAAGGCATGCGGTTATTCCTGTTTGATTTTTCCAATTCTATCTGTATTCTTGCTGCTCTCCAGCACACTCTATGACTTCACTTCCACTTTCTTTGCAAGACTTACTCACAGAGACATTTTACTGAGATCACTCTCCAGAGAAGTTTTGGGAGAATCATCCCTGTTCCCTTTCCACACAACCAGTTCCTCTTGCTTCTTTCCCACCTTACTTCATCGGTACCTTCCAGCTCTATCTGCCTTGTCTGGAAACTTCTACCATGATACCAGACCTGAAATGCAGAAAGAGGAGGGGACATTTGCTTAGTTTCTTACATCTGCAGCACCAGCTCTCAAACAAAGCAAAGCCATTGGGCACCCCCAGTAACACCAGGGCTGAACCAGACACCTCTGTGCTGTGTTAATGTGACTCGAGGCGCAGAGCTGCATCCCACAGCTACGTGTGATTTAGGACTGATGTCCTACAGCAAGCTGCAGAATTCCCTGATATCTCTCTTGAGAAAGGAGAACTGATTGCTTTCATTTAATTAAAATAAGATGTCATGCTTTGGCCCTCACTCCCACGCACAGTCAGCCCAAACTCAATAGCAGCATTTCTTGGCGTTGTAGGGTGGTTTTGTTTTTGTTGTTTCAGTTTCCTTTTTCTTCAGCAGCTTTTTGCATTCTTCTGGTTTCTGAGTAGCACATTATCAAGCTAGTATGTGAGAATCACCGTCATTTTAAGTTTAGGGATCTTTGCAACAGCCCTGTGCCTTGGGGAAATATATTATCCTTGGGTTTTTTACAGGCAGGGAACTCAAGCACAAAAGCAAAGGGTCAAATCTGCCACTGCAGATTTATTCCAGCGCAATCCAGGGAAGCAGACAGCTGTATAAAACTGCCCTTATACAGTGATTAACCAAGCTGTTTGATTTGTACTTAATGGTTTATTACGGTCGTCTTCTCGTTTTGCTATATTTACTAAATGTGCTGTGGAGCAGCTTAGGGCCAGGATGCTAAATCAGCATAACGTGAGCACTGCACTGTTGTAGAGAAATGAACGTATTTTCACACATCCAACCTGCTGGAAAGAAGTCTGTGATCCAGCAGAAGCACGGGTGATGTGCACGCAGAGCGGTGGGTGACATGAGTTCCCTGCAGCGTGCCCCCAAAGTGCTAAACCCCTCTGCTGCCTTAGTGCTGCGTGGGCACGGATTATCCAAGGACACGCTTTCAAGTGCCATTGCTTTTAAAGGGAATTAGGCTGTCTGAAGTGCGATTTATATCTAAGAATTGACTCAAAGATGGGTGCTTCAACTCATCTGACTTTGATGCTAAAGTGCTTTCCCCAGTGCCAGTTTGTGCTCACTGGTGACAGAATTTTCCATTTTTTCACCCTTGCTTTGAGTTGATCAAAATCTGCCTTTACTCTCAAACTGGACAGCTGCCGCTGTCTCTGTGCTCATTGCAGAAAAGGACCAAGCAGGTTTTCAGCTTCAGGGGTTTGCTGGAGGGAAGGATCAGTGAAACGGCAGCCAGAAAGATGCAAAATGCAGGTTCAAATAATTAAAAAAAATAATTCCTTTTGGCTTGCCCATGGATGACCCTGGAAGAATCCTTCCCAAATGGCACCCCTTGTTTACTGGGGAGGGTTGTGCAAGGTAATTCCTGCAGTCAGGAACAATCTAGGGGAGATTTCTGGAGTCACTGAAGAAGCTGATTTGCAGCCCATAAAGCTGTAATGTGAAACTCTGTATGGGTATTCTCGTTTTAGTGTCTGATGAGGGTTAAAGCTGTGAGCCATAAATAACATCAATGTGCTCCAAATTAAATCAGACAGCGGCAAAGGGTCGGGCACCTCTTTGCAGGATAGATGCTGGAGCATGGCAAAGATGGCTGATTTGTACCGATTCATTTAGTCCCACTTGATACCTAATAATATTTATGACCCAGGCTGTGCTGGGAGAAGGCGAGGCAGTTCCTGTACCTCATTTACACCGATGCAGTGCGCAGCTCCATAAACCTGCCTTGATGTCTCACCTTGCAGCAGGCCATGCAGATAATCCACCCGCCGTGCTTGGATGGGGATGGGCAGGTGCTGGGGTTACGCAGGGCCAATCAATCTAATTAAACGCAGCCACTTTTCTACCACCTAGTTGTAATCCATCAAAAAATGCTTGGGGAAAAATAATTCCTTTGTAACAGCTTTGATTTTACTATTTATGGCATGAGGAAGCCCTGGCTTTCAGCTCCTGAATAGACCCTGAGATTGATTTTGGTGCAGAGCTGTTTTGTTGAGCTGTTTTGTTAAGAAAGGTGCTGCTAAAAGCCAATGCTCAGAAATCATTGCTCTATGCCCTTGTAGTGACCTTTTTTTTGCTCCAGAAGCAAAGAGATTTTGTGTGTTTATTTATTTGCCCTCTCCTCTTTTCATCTGTCTTTTCCCCTTGTATTAGGGCCACTGTGAAGACCTCAGCGCCGTGAAGCCAACAGAATCCCGAAGGGAACGAGGTTCAAAGAATAAAACTAAGGCTTGTAAACCAAAGCACATCCCAGGGCAGTCAGGTTCTGTCTGTCTGAGCCTATTTTCAATCAGTTGGAACATAAATGCTTTGGGACGATGACAAACCTTTGGTCACGGCTCCCCGGGAATTGGATCCCTCCTGGTGCCACAGGTGTTGGCTGTCTTACCCATATCATTATCTAGCTGGAAAATGTGCAGGGATGCTAATTTAAATGTCATCTCTGCTTAGTATTTTATCATCAAAAGGACATTGTACAGCCAATTTGTGACCTGCACAATTTATCTCATGGGATGCCTCCTCTGGCGACCCAAAGTTGGTGGCAGCTCAGCAACTGAATGTAAAAGTGGAATTTTATTAGACTGCTGTTTAAGGATGAATCCAGCTGAAAACCACCTCCAGAGCTGCCTGGACCCCCTTCCGACTGTTTAAAACAAGTGTCACTAAATCAGACAGATGCCGGTGCTGGGATAGAGCAGGCTCTAATTTAACCCATATGCTTTGGTATTGCTCCTACATCTGTTTGTTCTGGGCAGAACTAAATAGTGGAATTAAATTTTTTTTTCTCCCCCCAACAAGTAAAATTGTGTCACAAGCTAGCCATGCAATTTTAAACCAACTGGAAGATAAATAAAGAGGACAATTTTTGGCTTAGGAGAGCAGCAGTAGTAGATCACTAATTGGTGTTAGAGTAGTGGAAACTGAAAAACCGAGCAATTCAAGGCTGGAAATTAGGGCTGAACTTGGTTGGGCTGGAAACAACTGCAGCATGAAGGAATTATCCTGAGACAGGTGAGATATTTTTGGTATGAAGCAAAATCTTTCGGTTTCTGTAGAAATTTGCCTCTCAACATTCCTTTCTCTCCACATAGCCCAGGCTATCCCAGTGTGTCCAGTGCAGAGTTATTTCCACCCCAGTGAAACCCTGTGCCCTTCTTACTTTCACAGAGGCCGAGCACCACATTATTGCTGCTTTTGTGGAATATTTGTGCTTCCCAGAGTCTGTCCTTTCTCTTGACCTTTCCTCAAATGTCTTTACTCTTTGCCATCTTGTTCCTTCACTATTTCATTACACTTAACAGTCTTTTAGTTCTCTTACTTATGACGTTGTCTTGTGCCTTAAATATCTCGACAACTAAGAAGGGGATAAGACGAAGTAAGACCAAAAGCTAGTTCCTATTCTTTTAAAGCTAAAAGAAATCAATGCAATATCAATACCTGATAGGAACATATAGCTCACTTAAGTATGAATACCTTAAGTATGCCCAAGGTCAGATTTCCAAATGCTCAGTGTTTAGTGTTTTTATTATATACTTTATTATTATCATTATGTTCCATAATGTACTTAAAGCTTAGTCATAGAAAATGGATGTGGAATATCCACCTCAACTGAAATTTCACAATTTTATGATGAAATTGGTATGAAAACAATCTCAAAATACTTTACAATAAGAAATTTCAAAGTTTATTTTTGAGTATATGAAAATGACCTTAAAGGCTTATTTTTTTTCCAGTAGTTTCAGGCTGTGTCACTTTAGTAATTCAAGAGGTGCATATAAACATTAAAATAGTTTCTTGATCATAGAAGTGTCTATTACATTAAAATAGCAGCATTTTTATGATATTTGTGGTTATTTTCATGTTGCTTGCTATTGTAAAGGGACATCCAAATAAACAAATCTTTATTAAGGCAGGGAAAACTGTAATGAACATTTATTTGGGCTTTCTGAAAAAAGATGAATATGGATTTTCATCAATAATTCTACTTCTCACCTAATAACTTCAAACTGAACATATCTTTTTGGAAAGACATTTAGTCTTGATTTAGCAATTCCCAAATGAAAAAGAATTTACCATGAGCCTCAGTAAT
This sequence comes from Tetrax tetrax, assembly GCA_009806455.1. Lineage (NCBI taxonomy): Eukaryota > Metazoa > Chordata > Aves > Otidiformes > Otididae > Tetrax > Tetrax tetrax. Next base: position 23,998 of record WHYT01012871.1, read on the forward strand.
TTGTTCCAATGGCTGATTATCATATCTTAAATATGTACATCTTATTTTCAGCTTGTGTGAGGTTTACTCATACATTAATTGTATATTTGATTGTAATTCATCTTATCTTAGCTAGTTAAATGCGTTGCACTTATTTTTTTTTTTTAATTCCCTGATTGGATGACATCTTTAAATAACCAACTTATCATGAATTATGAAGTTTTACAATCAATTATTGAACTTCAGCTCAACCATCGACAGAGAGTTTGTTCTGCAGTAGCCCTCCATTTTTTTTTGAATATGCACAGGAAGGAAATGTTGAAGAAATCTTACCACAACATGGCTTTATCCAAGCATACATATTTCTTACTGTTTCTTTTCTTGCTGATCTACTCAGCAGAAATGCCCTCCGATGCACAGGGACCAAAGTGAGCACTGAGTTGTACTCATCTGATTAAGACTGGTGGAGTCTACTGCTGGCACATATGCCTTAAACATTTTGTTATACCGATACATCAAAGTATCATGTTGTGAGATGACTGTATTCTGTGATGTTTTAAAATATTTTGAGAAGGAACCAGTAGGTTTTGGGGCATTACATTGTGCCAAGTGGTGCAGAATAGGACCAAAGATGTTTATGGCAGATGCCCTACTGCTGAAATAGCCTTATCACCTATTCCTTTTCTATGTCTCTGCAGAGATTTTCAGCTCTTCCATGGTATTTGCATATTGGTTTTGGTGGTTTGAAATTACCTCTGTGATTCCATGCCAAAATATGCATAATCAAAATAGTCCTGCTACAGTACTGATTAAAGTTCTGACTTGCACTATTTGAATATATTGTCTTTTTTTTTTTTTTTTTTAAATGGAAAAAGGCAGCTTAGACCTGGTTTCCATAGATTGCTCAGTGTTATATACAGTCCTTACTCACTGGCTGAAAAAAATCCATACGAGATACATCTATGGTTTTACTGAAAACTTATTCGAATATTGCAATGTCAAAAGGACAGTCAGCTAAGAAGGGTCCTCCAGCTTCAATGAGATAAGTTTTCTTTATGCTGTTGGAGCAACATGATAGAAAATCTGAATTTTCTAATATAGTATAGTATAAAGATGCTCATGTAGCAGGGGCACCTAATTTTTTACATAAATTGGTAAAGAAATGGATTGCTGAACACAAATCTTGAATTAATTTCCCTCTTCTATGGGCAGTTCTCTAGCAGGTCCCTCAATTAAGTGAAGTTATCTTTGAAGTGATGTGATAACTGCACAGTTTCCAGACATTGATAACTCTGAAACCTAAAGGTGACACTCTAAGTGTTTTGATTGCTGTTACTTTGCAGACCGTGATTGGGAAGACAGACAGTGAAATAACTGGGCACATGCATAAGTTTCTACAGCTAATGTCAATAAGACTTCAGTTCATTTGAAGTGTGTTCCTAAATAAGCATGAAAGTATCCAGAAAACTTTCCTGACTTGGGAAATAAGCCCTGATTTGGGATTTGGGAAATAGGCCCTTATACAGAGAGATAACATAGAGATAATATAGATATCTGAGACAAAAATAGCATTCTTTTTCTGGCCTCTTTTCAGTAACTGCAAAGGGAACCTAAGATGAGAAACTCATATGTAAATAAAATGAGATGCATTCTTACCCATGTTCCAAGTGCACACTTTGATTTGTACAAAAGAATCAGAGAAAGGAAAGAAATTTAAATGAATGTAGATGAAAGTTGAAAAAAAAAGACTAACATTCTCATGTAAATATTAACCCTCATTGAGATGTGTATAATTCCATCCGGATTCCCCAGAGTTGTCTTGCTTTTCAACCAAATGTTTTATGAAGCAAATGATTCACTGATCAATTTGATTCTCATTGGTGTGACGGGATTTGGAAAGGGTTGGAAAGGATGCATGCTGTGGGGGCCAAGGTGGCACTAGAAGTGGGACAATGTTCTGTATTGCAGTTGGCAGGATAATAAAGCAGGGAATAAGAGGACAAAGATGAATCGGAGAGAAGCTGGTGCCAAGGAAGAGCAGAAAGGCAAGGAAAAGATACCCAGCATGCTGGGCAGAAGGCATAGTTTAAGTATCTAAAAGGTGGATCTCTAGGTTAGGCTGACAACCTTCTTCACTCTTGCAGTCAAAGGGAACAAATAAGTGACCCCAGGGAACAATGCCTCCAACCTTTCTTGTGGATAATGTTCATTGCCTTATGTGTCAGTCTCTCTTCACTGAGTACTAAAGAGAGCCTGGTGTGCTTGCTTTCATAGAATCATAGAATTTTTAAGGTTGGAAGAGACCTCCAAGATCATCAAGTCCAACCAACCACCTAACACCTCCATGCCTACTAAACAATGTCCTGTACTTTGAGGGTAGATGAATCTCCTATCCCTGCTACAGTCCATATTCACTCCCAAAAGATGGTGTGGAAAGGGAAGCTGATTTGTCTAATCTATTCTCAATAACCTACTAAGAAAGGAATTCTGTAACTGCAGACAGCCTGTTAGCAGCAATCTGCAGAGGGTTTTTCCTGTTATCCAATTTAAGTCTTTGCCATTGGACATCAATTGGATTGCATCTTGCACTGAACTACATGAGATGCCATACAAAATAACTGGTCACAACTTTCTTTATTACCTTCTTTATTGCATGTTGCCACACTTGTGTTCCTTTTCCTTTTCCTGACTAAATAAGCTCAATTTTCTCAATTTTCCCACAAACTTTCCCACAAACTGGGACAGTTCATGGTCCTCAATTCGTTATAAACTCAATTTCCATACCTCTGTCAGCTTTCCAGCCCCACTTGGACTCACTACAGATGAGTTCCTGCCAGAGCTCCAGCCTAGGGAAGAACAAAAAACCTGCATTTAACATTTGCATGGGAACATTTTCCATAATCCAAAGTTCTGTAATTTTTTTTTTGTCATTAGCTACAGGCATTCTTCTCTCACCTGCTCCCACAGGAGTGTATCCTAAGATGTTCAGGTGTGTTACCTTGAGAGCACACTTCATGGAGCTGCAATCTGAAGAGTTCAGGGGAAATGCCTTGGATTCTCTTCTACCAAGCAAAGCAACAGAGAGATAAATGTAATAGCACCACACAGAAATGCTTGATTCTTAGTGCATGCTGCGAGACACACATATATAATATAGGCAGTAAATTGGGTTAATGGGTGTAAACAAAAGGTTAATGTTCAGAGGGGAGAAAATGGCTGTAAATTTCAGGGCGAGGGGGTAATTTCATATGTCAGAATATAAATCCTCCATGCTCTGGGGAGAGGTCACTGCTGAGACCCCCAGCGATGTGTTTTCCTTGCCTCGATGAGAGAGCGCTGAGAGGTAGAAGAGAGCACAGCATCCCCTTCTCTGGTCAGAAAGCTTAAGGAAATACTTAATTTAGTTTCTGAAGACAAGTTTTACATACTTTGGAAAAGCTCAATTACTAACTAGTGCTTACTTAGTGAGTAAGAGCCACCTTACACTGATGAGTGATGGCAGGTTTTCTAAGCTGGACAAGGTTTCTGAGCTTCAAGGCACCTGAAAGCTGAAGATCGGACTCTGGACAAGATTTACCTGTGCCCCCAGTTGTGCTGAAAAATGCTTTCAGATTTATTGCATTGCAAAGCTGGAGCCAAGAGGAACTCCCAGTCAAACATGTGTGGATTATTGTGTATTTTTCACATCCTGCTCTAACATAGGGTATGGCCTTCTTGCCAAAGCATTGTCTGGGCATTTCCATCTCATGCATTTCCTTGTTCTCATCACAAGACAAACACTCTTGGTCATTTCTGTTAATCTCTTGTGATGCTTTTGCATCTTGGGAGAGTAAATGTCTTATGCTCGGAACACCCTTAGGTAATTCCTCTTGCAGGAAGAGGTTTCAGAGATGGCCAAGGAATCTTCTGGTGTTCTGTTCTTACTTTATACTGTCATCTTTGCTTGATGTTCAAACTGCAGCTAATCACAATCCTATCTCAGGACCACGCAGTCCCAAGATATCTCCTTTAGGAGTGTGATTTGCCCTTCCTACCATCGTCTTCTTAGTGTATTCAACATCCTTCTCTACTGCAGTTATCTTCCAGAGTATGTTTCTCCGATTGCTTGCTCTGACCCTGGTTCCAGAATCAGGGGAAAGGAGAAGTGTGGAGGTGTCTAATCTAGCATATCTCTCCATGGCTGAACCACATCACTGTAAATTAGTCAACGGGATGCTTTCCCTAAGTTTCTGCTTTTCCAAGTCACTATGATAACAGTGTGATGGAGTTCACGTAAATAAGATTGGATTTTTCTTTTTTTTCAGTTCACCTTACAGACTTTTATTACGTTAGGATGCAAGATTTCCTGAAAAGAGAGACTTGGAAACATACAGAGGGATAAGGTAAAGATTAAGATGAATTCTTTTTACTCATTTGTGGTAGCTGGTACAGAATCAAGTAGATCATTACCTTATTTCTGATGCTAACATAAATTTGTTATGAGAATATGACCTTCAGGTTCAAGCTCTGAAAAGAAGTATCTGTTTATTTTCTTTTCTACACATTTACATTTCATTGCTTTTTTTTTTTTTCTCGTGTTTAGGTTTCTATTGATGGGTGTTTGACACGCATCGCATTTGTGTAGTTCCTGGTGAATTCCTCATTTGTCTAAGCATTTGCTCACATCATTTTGCTCCTTGCTCTCTTTTAATTGAATGCTGGGCAAAGTAAGTGTTCTTGAGTCACAAGTAGATATTCATCAATGATAAGCGTAAAAAGACTAGATGCCCCAGGGTCTTTTCTTTATTTATCAGAGTGAATGTGATTTAGATGCATGGAAATATATGAAGATCCAGAAAAGATTAACAAATTAACACCGAAAGACGAACAGCGGTCTGGAGTCAACAGCATGTTCTCTGCACGGATCCTGTTCTTCTAATGAGAAGTTGGACATCAAACAGCAAGACCTGTGGTGACTTTTTTTGAGTTTTGCTCATGTGACTTTCAATATTTTCCACCTGGATCTTTAATTCATTTTCCTGGGAGTGGGAAAATGAGAACATAAAATTAGCTTTTGCAGCTCCTGCGTATTGGAACTCATCTGAGCTGCGGTGACTTATGAATTGTCTGGAGAGAGGGTGATGCTGGCCTGTGCACCAGCTGCACCAAAACACTCTCTGGTTTTCTTTTAAAACACTGTCACAGATCTTAATCTCCACATTCAGGTTTTTCAGCTGACTCTGCTCTGCTCAATCAGGGCTGCAGTGTGTATATAGCCCCGCACCAGCTCCAACATGAACAACAAGAGAAATACAATTCCAGGATAAATTTATTACTGATGTACTTGCACACACCCTTCTGCCAGTAGCAAGGCTGTTCGTAATAGGAGTGAGCCTCTTTATGTTAAAATGCCCTTTAAAGCAAGACTTCAATGTTTGTAAAATCTATGCAAATGACTAACACTTTCCTTCCACTAAGGTCAAACAAATTATTTTAATTATTGCAGGTTATAGCACCCTTGACCCAACTGGGTGAATTTCCAATATTTTGTTTTCTGTGAATACTCTAGTGAATCAGCTTTACCTCAAAATGCTCATTTTTAATTTTAAGGACATGTTTCAGTTGCAAATTAACCACCTGCATTGGTGTTGTTCCCAGGAAGGACTCAGTATGTAGGAATGTCATTGCAAGAGTTGCTGAGCACCATGATGCATTTGAAGACGCAGGCTCAGAGGCACCAGCAGTGCAAAAACGTTTGTACCTCTAAATGTAGGTGCTGTAGCTGGTTCCTCAGTGTCAAGGAGATGCAATTTTACTGATTGATTAATGCGTAACTCAACAGTTACACAGAAATGGCACAGGACCACCAATAGAAACGTGCATTGAGAATGCACCCAATGGAGAATTTAAAGATCATAATGCTAGGTATTAATTGATAAATAAACCCATGAACCATTCTGAATAATGGATAGTTTGCAGAATATGACGTGCTGAAATCAGAAACAAAGCGAACTGCTCACTACACAATATTTATGCTTGTCTACAGGATGGAAAAATGTGAATGTTCCACTACAGAGGCAAGGAAAATTGGACGTGCTCCAGGGAGCTCACAATCCATGCATTTCATGAGATGAAACAGATGGATGAAGCAGACACATGGAGTGGGTAGGAGGTGGTGGGAGGATGTGTTAGAAGAAATGGCTTTGTAGAATTAGCAGCACTTCATTTTCTAGCACAGATCTCCCTATGACATCAAAGAAGTCACTCAAGATCAGGGTTGGGCTTTTTGTTTAAAAAAAATATAACTGAACAGGAGTTTGGAGGAACTTTAAAAAGTGAGGAATTTGGGCACCTTAATGGAAACCATGAGGATTTGGGGATCTTTGTTCTTCTGACATTGGACTTAGAAATCTTGCCCACTGTCTCTGATCCAGATGTCCAAAAGGTAATAGACAAAGTCACTCATTGAGACAGGCTTTGGAATCAGGCCTTACACTCTCGGTGCTATTTAGTTTACGGAAATAAATCATTACTTTTAATAGAGTCTTTGAAAATCTGTAAGTGAAAAGACCTAATTTATAAGGTATTAAAGAAACAAAAAACCCTAAACCACCATCACTTGTCATGGTTAGATACCTTTATATGTCCCTCTTCATGTGACAAATGACACCAGCATCTCCAGAGTTATTGCTATGCTTCATCGCAAGAGATGATTATGCATGAAATATTTCTATTCATCCTAGCTAGAAATGTCCTAAATGGCTGGTTGGATGCCCAAGGCAAGGAATTATCTTTCAACTAGTCCTGCCTGATAGAAGCTAATTACCCTTTTCTACTCCAATTCTTCCCCAACTTCTGTATCTCTCCAAAGCAGGAACTTGCCTTTTTGTACCTCAAGACCAGTGTATTGCAGAGGGTTTCTAGTGTCCCAGTAAAACAATACGCTTCTTTGGGTCCCAGGCATTGATATTAATTGATGGATGTTTTGAAGCAAGGAACAGGTGAAAGAACGAGCACACGAGCTTCTGATGTTCACAGATGATCAGAAATTAGTTCACTTGTGGTTAGTTGTCAAGGTAGGGTCTGGTTCAGAGAAAGACACATGAGCTTGGTTCAGGTTCATAGGTGTTGCCTAGTGTAATTTGAGAGGCCCCTGCACATCTGAGACATCTGTGCAGGCTCATAAATATGATGTAGGATTCATGGGAGACCTGTGCACCTAAAGCAGGTGTTGAAGACCAGACATCATGATCTGGAGCCTCTTAAATGACATCAGACACTCATTTCAGCAACTAAATTATGTCCATCTCTAGTGACTGTGATGGGAATTTAGGCACCCTGTGCATGCACAAGACTATGTTTAGGTGCCTTTAATCTGTGATCCGATCAGCCCTTTCCTAACTATGCACTTGTGCTTCTCCCCTTGCTCCGTCCACTTCTTCCCAATGCTCACTAAGGACCGTGCCCCTGCGCAGTCCCGGTGAGCCGCAAATTTGGCTCGCAGTGCCCCTGGGAATGCAAGACCTTAGAGGCACGAGCACATCACGCCTTAGCAAATCACTGCAGCACTTTTCCATGTTCATAAGGTGTTCATGCTACTCTCATGCCATGTTCTCATGTCCATCAGGCGTGATGCAATTTGACATGAGTCTGCATTCCCAGGAGTGAATCAGCTCCTAGATAGAACCCCAACTTTATGCTGGTGGAAGATAGGAGTTTGCTGGATGGTCCTTTCATACGCGTTATAGTGCAAGCTCCCTACCTGCTCCACATAATTTTCAATATTGTTGACTGATTTTTGAGGGCTTTTTGATCCTTTCCTGCCAATTTGCATGTTGTAGTGGCTAACCATTAGCCATCCACCCATAAGAAGGTGTCTTTCACAGAATTCCTTAGTTATTGACTACTCTTCATCTTCCTTTGAAACTTCAGAAAGCTGAGTTCTGCCGAAATCCCTACAGAGAAATCCTTAACGGGCAATGGATAGAGGTGGGAAAGAAGGGACAGCAGATCATGTTTTTCTACTAAAGTATGTTTCTATGATTCACAACAATGCACTTGTGCCTACACGTGATTGAAGTAAGTTTGCAAAACCCTTTGCTCTAGCTGTTGCTCTGCCTCTTCCTTTCATCTTGCTGTTTGTCACATATTCACTTTCTGCTTCTTGTCTGTTTTTTTGACATTTTAGCTGTCGCAGAGAGCAACACTGGCACTTTCACACATCACCATAATAGAAATAAAAGCTTGAAAGATTGAGATCTGAGACCTGCCTATTCCTGGGGCATTGCAGTGCAATATCATGAAAGATGTAGCTTGGCTGGATTCTCGGGAGATCACAAGAAACCTGGAACTGCAGCTCCTGAGAATAACTGAGCTGATGAAGGCAGACAAACGTTTACACACTTTTTTTTTTTTTCCTGGTGAAAAATCCTGTCAACAATTGACGTTTTTTCTGTGCATGTGGTTAAGATGAAATTTTGTTTTCCAGTGGAGAAGTAATGTTTTATTTAAGTGTTTTTTGATAAATAGCTCTGGCCTGTCTACATTGACACATACTTCACACAATGCAAGTGGAAACTCCCCAATGATTCTTTGCAAATTACTAATTTAATTCATCAGCTCAGGATGAACTAAAACACGTCCACTGTTCTGGACTAGCCAAGCTCTGATATAATCACTTAAGCTATATCAGTTTACATTAGCATAAAATTTGACCCAAAATTTCAGATATACTCAATACAATTCCTGTTGTCAGTGTTACCGAGTGCATCCTTCAGAGATCACCACCTACCTTTGCAATTTAAACCTGTTTCAGGTAGCAGACCAGCTTCTGAGCTGAAGTCTGCTTTCTGTGTCTTACTGACAGAATAAAAAATATCCAGCTGGCATAATACATGGGGAGCAATACATTTCTGCTTGCATCACCCATCTGCAGCAGCTAAGGCACTTCCCAAATATTTTATAACCAACAAATAAAGTATATCCAAACTAATCCAATGTATCAAAGCATTTTGGATAGCTTTGCATGAATATTTGGCTACTAGTTTTCTAGTACTTCAGGGGAGGGAAAAAAAGGAGGCAGTGTTTGACACGTGCTAAGATACTGTCATGACAGGTCATGCATGATGTCAATACCATCCCCAGCTAGAAGAGCTTCAGCAGCTGCATAGTCAAGCACAGCACCTGCTAATGCGTCCCCAGTCTCCGTCCTCGGAGGCAGCTGGCTCAGGATACTCAGATTTATCAGTCTGCTAGGCTGGTTGAGTTCACATTAGACAGAAAGGATGCTCACAGCTTTAGGGCCCTGCAGCTCAGTCCCCCAGCTGCAGGGATGGTGTGCTGCTGGTATCACCTTAGGGTTTAGAAAAGTACCTAAAAATACAATATGCTCACTCTCCAATTGACAGAAGTGGTTTATTCCCTCAGGCGCTCTTAAAAAAATCCCATCAGCACAGTTGTGGGGTTACCGCAGGCACCGACGCCGAGGCAGGCAGCAATCATTTTTAATTTGGGGGTTGACAAGCTGATGTTAGGGCTGCAAAAACAAAGAAAGAGCCCTGAACATATTGAACCAGAGATATTTCTCCTGAGCTGTGAAAAAATAATAGCTTGACATTTTTAAGTGTCAATAGCAGTAGCAGAGAGAGGGCTGAAGGGGACAGCAGTAGAATACCTGACTGATTGCTCTGCTTTATGTATGCACAGTACCTTCTTCTAATTCCAGCTGCACATACATTTTCTTCTGATCGTAAGGTATTGAAAATGACTTGAAAGAACACACCCACCAAACCCTCCCATCCCTCCTCGATTTGCTTAATGAAGTCATTAAAAAGACGGATGAAAGACTTGCAAACAAGCGTTGAAATTCTATGCTGCAGTGGCAATATCAGAGTGGCCTGAGCATAGAGAAGGGTTATTAGGGAAATGAGCGTGCTTATTACATCCTTGAAAGGGATTTTCACCCTTTTTGCTGCTGTCTTGAAGAGACTTGAAGGTAACATGTGTGTTGAGTAGAAGAAATGGTCTAGTGAAGCATAGCCAAAAAATTCCTCCCTAAGACAGGACAACGGTACCCCATTTTCTGCTGAGATTTATCTTCTCTGTCCTGCATCAGGGAGCATCTTCCCAAGAGGGAGATATGATGCCTCCAGCCCTTCTCAGACTGGTCCTCCAGGGCAGCAATGGGACCTGGTACGGCTCACAGCTTTATGGCCTACAGCCTCTCCCTACTTGAGTTTTTAAGCCCAACCCCAGAGTCATGGAATAAGGAAAAAATATCTAGAAAACCTCTGGCATGGGAACATGGAGTCTCAGCTCTAGATCTTGAAGTCAAAACATTCTAAGATTTTAAAGAACCTCAGTTTTTTTAGTATTTTTTTCCCTTTAGCTTAGATGATTATAGAGAGGTGATTTCCTGGTTTTTTTTTTTTTTTTTTTCCCCAGAATTTTACAGAGGATTGCTGACTAGGAGTAACGGCTTGGTTGTGTTTGTCTAGTTCCTGATCTATTAGTGTCCTGAAGCACTGAAACAGGAAGATTACAGTATTGCAGACATTCAGGAATCGGTGCTTTCTGCAGATTTCTGCAGATTAAACTGTCTGCAATGCCACATTTTGAGTGTACATGAGAATGGGGTTCAGTATTAAGAAGAGTTTGACTTTGTGGGTGGATGTGTTATAAACTGAAGGCAGATGCTGAAGTCTCATTTGCATCTGGGATGATTTTTTGTTTCACCCTTCCTTCCTCAGCTGTCAGCATCAAGACCCATAGGACAAGAGGAGGAACACATTTGGAGAAGTTACCACTCACAACTCTGATGCTTGAACCTCCTTTCCCACCAGGTCTCCAGCCCTACCATTTCCACCCTGCAGCCCTTTCCCACCACAGAGGCAGCCCCACACACCGTGCACCAGCCCTCCCCTCCATCACAGCAGCTATGGACAGAGAAATAACCCTCCCTGCACGCACAGAGGTGAAGCACATGGGCATTTGAATTGTCTTTGCTCTTATTTAGGGAATTAGAATTTGCTCTAATTTTCCATTGGGAAATAAATCTATGTCATCCTGTCCTGAAGCCACAATAGCTATGACATGGCTGTTGTGCCCTCAGCTGCTGCCTGAGTCACTGCCCTCTCCTGACTCAGGGAAGTTTCCCTCATTAAAAGCTGAAAAAACAAGCACAAAGGGAGAGAAGAAAAAGAGGGCTTCTGGGCTTCTCTCAGAACTGAAATTAAAACTGTGCATTTGTGAAAGAACAGTGATCCCTCCACCCGCAGTCCCTTTCTAATGATCAACACTTTCTGTGGTTCGAAGGATGTTCTCCCTCTCTCCTCCACTTCAGAAACAGAAGAAATAATCAGCTCAAGGCTTTTTTTTTTTTTTTTTTTTTTTTTGCCTTAAAACATATCTGCATGCAAAGGCAAAGGCAAAATGATGCTCTGTACTGATCACACACAAATTTGCTCCCCTCAAGACACATCGACATGGCCCACTCTAACACCATTGCAAACTGAATGCTTGGACACAGGCAGAGCGCTGTCAGTCACGGATATTTTGTAGGATCTTTGCCTTTGTGAGAGGAAGAACAGGCAAAATGGGATGCTTCAGTGTTGAGTAACGATCAGAACAATCTGGCACCTTCATTTCACAAATTTACTCTGAAGATATTTCTCTGTGGATATGGGCAAATCTCCCAGTCTGCCTTCATTCTGGGAGTCAGAAAACAATTTAAACTAACAGGAGAAAAAATTACTAAGGAGAAAGTGTCTTTTATCTTACAAAGAGGTATCTGGTGCTTTCTGAAGAATCTAGCCCCAGCCACTGTTGAAGACATTGTGATGAGCTGGATGGATCATGCTTCTGGAACAGTATCTGCCAAAACTGTTGGTTCTTACCTCCTGGCATTGCAGCTGCCCAGAGAACTCATTCCAAACAGTGGAGACACACGTCCCGCAGTGCTGAAACAAGAAAGTTACGGCTGCAGAAGCTCAGGAATAGGATGTGCAGCTCATATACATACGTTCTTCTTCGGCAAAGGGCTGTCTCATGGCATCGTGATCTGACAGAAAAGGGCTCTGCTTTACAGCAAGCATTACTTTAAGTCCATAGTAGTGCAGATCAGGTGGGTAGGTACCTACCTCACCTGTAGGTCCCTTAAGAAAGATACTTGACCTCAGCTATTTTCATCTGTGAGTTCAATCCTACCTTTGTATTATTAATTTGTCATCTATTAGGAAGTGTTTGTCCTCATGAGTTTGTGCAGTGCCCAGGGCAGAAGGATCCTGATCCCATTTGAGATCCCCAGAAGCTGCAGTTGGAGACCAATCAGATCTGATAATCAGATTGTTATTTCCATATTGGCTCGCCTTCAATTAAACTGTTATTCAGGCATGATGGATAACTTCTTAACTAGAAAAAAGGTGATATTCCCTGTGATGAGCACTGCTTTAATGTAGATGTTAGACACTTTGCTCAGGTGTATGCACTCCATCTCCATGTGACCACATTTCATTGAAAACGCAGCAGAGCTTAGCGTCCCTCTGACTTTTTCTTTTGCCTTGGAAGGGGAACAGGGGGAAGTAGCTTAGTCTTTTACACTTTGCTGCTTCTTATTGATAAATGTCCTCTGTATTTTCATACTTTAGAGGAATGTTCTTATATCATGATGAATAGCCCTTTTAGGCACAGAATCAATTCAAACGTTTTCCATCCCAGTGCTTGAAATTCTTGGGAGGATATTCCAGTTTCCATAGTCTTGCTCGTTGTTATGTGACTGCATCAGAATTAGCACTGAAATCAATCTTGATTTACATTTTGCTCCTGTACAGGTGCTCAGAGCAGCTGATTTTCAATGCACAGTTAGCGGACGATGCACTGAATAAATTTTGGGAAGATTTACTAGTCTAGTGACATAAAATCTGGAAAGTTATTATAAACTTTGACAGATATCAGCTATGCTCTATGTAAAGGCTATTCCACCTTTACAAATATATTGACTGTGATTCTTGGTATTATTTTTTATTCATTTTTATTTTCTCCTCTTTGTTCCCAGATTGTAATTCTACAGCCGCTTAACAAAATGAACTCTCTTTTCCAGTTTTTCTTGGCACACACAACAAAAAGGCTCTGAAGTCCTAGAAGAAAGACAAGGAACCATATTAATAAATATTTTGAAGGAAAATGTCTCCTGTGTGCTGACAGGTAAAAAATATTCCAGGCAGTAATTAAAGAAAAGAGAATTTTTTTAAACCCCACTCAAACCACCTCTTTCCCCGCCATGTTCAGATTTCTATTCCCAGACAAAACCAGATGTTAGCAGGAAAACACACTCCAGCAAATTCTAATTATATCTAGCTTTTATTAATACCTTGAATCTTCTTTCATCTGGACTTATCCTTTTAGCATAAGATGGAATATCTCAGAGTAAACCCAGCCATCTGTAATGTCAATGTACATGAACCAGTTCCTGAACCTTCAGCCAGGAGCTGGAAACCAAGATGATTTCATGAAACAAAAGCAGAAAAAAAACCCGAACCACAGAATAACTGAATTGTGACAGATTAATTTGAAATATTAATTGAGAAATATAACAAAATAGTACAAAGAGAAATATATATGCAGTGTAATTTTTGTAAAAGCAGAAGAAAGAATACTGACTTTTCAAAAAGTTTTAAGCAGCTAAAAGCTAATATAAAAGCTAATAGGCCGGCCAGTATGGGATATATATTTCCTAAACTTTAGAGATTAAACTGTGATGATATCAAGGTCTCCTTTCATCTGCAGATGGGAACCGAAGTGTTCACATGACTCCAGCTGAAGGAAGAGTCATTTCCTTACGTTGTTGCTGCCTTATAAATGTGCCAAGTAGCTGTGCAGAATTTGTCACCCCATCTTTATACTGTGAGGTTTTGTAGCCAAACTTAACGTGTCCTCTGATATTTTTTTAACTGCAGAGCTGTAAAGCTCATTGCTTCTAGTGCCTTTTGCCTACAATCTTTTATTTTAATATTTCTTTCTTCAGTGTGAACTTTTTCAACCTCAGCTCAGAAAAAAAGAACAAAGAAAGAATTTTAAGGGCTAGTTGAGGGCTACTAGAAAAGTCTGTTAACATAATTGTATACCTTCCATGCATTGACTATGTATGGTTGAGATAGGAACAGTTTGCACTTTGCACACAATCTGCTGATTCTCCATGACTTTGGTTCCTATGCTCTGCTTATAGAGCTATAGAGCAGTAGAAGAGACAAATATAGATATCTAGGGGCATGGTTTATCCCATCCTTCAGTAGGCATCTTAGACAAGACAGATGGCTTAATTGCTGATTTTATTTTTTTTTCCATTCACTGAGGTCAGATGTGATGTGGGATTTGTGTGATTGGGAAAGGATAAAGGGAGGAGAGAGCACTGAAGATTTGTGACCAGGTCCTTTCATGACATGTGCCACTCTTTTTAAAGAAGTGAGAGAAATTAGTAGACATCACAAGACGCCTGGTCCTGTTGCAGGCATCATCCTGGCCTCCTCCACTGCTTGATTTTCCTCTGTGCTAATTCCAGAATTTTCCCTTGTCCCCAAGTTCATGATGCCAATGTGCCATCCTCTTAAACCTTTACTGAGAGAACTGGAGTTAAAAATATTTAAGAAATTATGGAAAAGGCAACAGTCTGTTTTCAAGCTGAAGGAATGCAGTATGCAGTTTTTCAGGGAGATTTCTGGGTTCCCCAGGCAAAATTAATTACATGCCATTCATTCTTTGAGCTGTCACATAGCTTTTTCTCATTAGCAATTCTTCCTTCCTCCCCTTGCCCCAAGACCTGTGGTGACTCCACCAAGACTACTAGTTTCCTTGCCTTCTTTGATTAATCCCTTTGTGTAAAGCTGAAAAATCAGATTCTTCCCGTTGGTTGCTTCAAGACATGAGATTGATTTGTTCTCTATTAAAAATAAAGGGTAATAAAGAAAAAATAAATCAAGAATAAGCTGGGAGGGAGCAATCTGAGAGGGAAAATTACTGTTTTAACAATGGTTTTTTTTTATCAAATAATACGGAATAGTCTGTTTCTTTAATGGGAAGATAAGTCCTTACACTTCAAACCTTTATAATTAGTTTCCAAAAGAAGTCAGCCTCAGGACACGTGGCTTGATCCCATCAGATGCTGCTAAGGTGTGATCTAAATGGAGAATGAGAACACGAGAATAAGTTACTGGTTAAAACCCAAATCTTCATTTTGGGGAAACAAGGCTGTTTCCCCCTGTTTAATAAAGAGGAGCTGTGGAAAAGAAGAAGAGTGGTAACAGAGGCATCTAACATCCAGTAATCTCAATGAGAGGTAGGCATCAGGATATCTTTTTCATCTGAGCCTCAAAGCCTTCTCCTACACCATGTTGAGAACCCACGGCCAAGCTGGAAATCGAAACCAAGCAATCTCAGAAGCAGTAACCTGGCATTTTGCTGATACTTGCACAGCCCTTTGAATGTTGATTTTTCAACTGCGCCTATCTGAGGTCTCCTTACTGTGCACATACATCACCTTCCACTGCCTTGAGCCTGCCTGTGTTTCGGTGTCCAGCTGGAACACAAATACTAATTAGGAATTTCTTTTTTCATTTTGTTTATTAAAAAGCACATGGGCAAATAAGGAGGGGAAGGGTCTATGCTGCATTCACACCCCAATAAGAGTCATTCGATTCTATGATTTGTGATGTGCAATGTTTGGAGGTGCTAGGATATAGTCAACTGTTTGCTCATCTCATCTTCCATTCTGCTGAGGGCTTAAGCAGTTTATTAGGTAAAGCAACCCTTTAAAGTCAGTTCTGTACAACACACCAGCACATACTCAGGAAATCTGTCAAGCAAGGGCTTCGAGGAATCACTTTTGAGCCATCATGGAGGCTGCATGCATCTCAGTGCCAGCTGATTCTTTGGGTTACAGAGAAATCAAAACTGCATCTGTGGGTTGAGAGTGAACACTTATTTAACGTATTTTTGAAGGCTTTGCAACTTCTAAAACTCTCATTTGTTTGAAATTCTTAGTTGCTATTTAATCAGCAGACATTAAATATGTCCTAGAAGACTCACTGAAGACTGAATACTGCTTTCTTTTCCTGTAATAAATGACTGAAACATAATAATTTTGGGTTCTGCTTAAGAGATAACTTCTCAGTGAGAAGTCTCACTTGCATACAGGCTCCCAAGGGAAGAGATGATGGTGCTAAAGAAATAGAGAAACCAATCACATTTTCCACAGTTCCTCACTTTGTACACATTTGTCTCTGGTTTTTGTTTTGTTTTTTTTTTTAACTAGTGAATTGGTTATGATTTTATTATTGCTATTTCATTCACAAGAATGAGAAGCCTCACTTTAACAATGTAAATATCAGATGAATTAAGGTAGTTTTGCTCTCTCTGTAATCAGCAGACAAGGACCTCAGCATTATTACATGTCTAGTTAAATGAGATTATTCCTATGTACATGATGACTTACCTGCACTGAAATGTCCTGCCTTCATTTATCAGTTTCAGCAAAACTTCACTTGAAAACTTTTTCGCACATTCAAGGTGGAAATTTCCTGTCAGCATCAAAGGGGAAAGGAAGGAGTAGCGTTATCTTAAGGGACTTACAGTAGCACACTGGGCTGAGATTCATGTGAGATATGTAAAAAATCCCTATCTCAATTACAAATTATCTGAAGGCAAAGGCCCCCACCCCCAAATCAGAAGGCAGAATCTCCTTTAGGACAACGGGGTGAAAATAAAATGTGAATATAGATCTCCAAAATCTTTGATAAGTTCCCCAAAGGGCATGCAATTGGCTACCTTGTATTAATTTTCCTTGAGGCTTATGAAAAACTCAAAAATATCTTGTTTTTATCTTAATACACAAAGGAAAAAAGTTTTCACATCTCAGCTAATGCCATGAGATGAACAAACTCCTTCCTATCAGTGTCTGCAGGGGATCTTAAAAGCTGTATGCAGTATCGGTACGTAAAGCATTAGCTCTATAGTATGAGATACTGTCATACACAGCTGATACAAGCAAACACTTCATGTAACATTTATATTACATAAACATTAGATATTCACAGTGTAGATGTGGGCTAATCATATCACATCTCAGCTAATAAGCCAAGGGTCTCTTCACAGTCGACGGGAAGAAAGAGACATTTTTAGGGCACAATTAAGTTGCCATATTTTTGCAATGTGCTTTAGAGTGAGATGAAGTGCCTATTTATCTCTGGTGGCTTCGTGGCAACCTACGGGGACTCATTCAAGTGAACAAATCTACATTGCAAAAGTCTACAGTTGGTCTGAAAAATCACCTCCTCAGTGTCTGTAACATAAAGGAGTGCCAAGTTCTAAAGAAAGCCTCTAACTATTTTTATTTTATTGTACAAGGGAAGTTTCTCTTAATGAGTTCCCATTTCAAATCTAATCCCCTAGCTTCTTGTTTGGGAAGATTGCTTTAGATAGGCTCTTGTAACATTAATGTTCTGGTCCAGGACTACTTTCTTATGAAGTCTCTAGCTATCGTCAGTATAGATATCCTTCATGTATAATGCACTCACAGCATTTCCCTCGTGTCCTTGCTTCTCCACTGCTTTCTCATTTGTGTCAAGCCCCGAACATCTGAGTGGGATGTTTGGCAGGCAAGCCTCCCTTGTCTGCTGTCAACGTGGATTTCAGTTGGCTGGACCTTTGTGGTGCTTTGTTGGGTCTTCTCCCGTGGGGGCTCTGCACTGCGGCCAGTAAGCGGGCTGCTTCTGCATGTGGGCTCTGAGGGTTTATTTACAGCAATCCCCTCTTTTTAAATCTGGACCCAGGTGACAAGGTATCTAAAATGGCACCAAGCACACCCTAAACCCAGCCTTTGCTATATCCCCAGGCTTTTTTCACTGTGCCACTTCACAAGCATCACAGCTTGTGTCACTGCTGGCCTTCACTTTCCCCAGCCACTTCAGTGTAATAAATAAAGCTTTCTTCCTTGCCTTGTGCCTTGGAAATGGCACCAACACACTAATACAGCATTTCAATGCCCTTTCTGTTGGTTAATGACAAAGCCAAGCATGATTTATGAAATTTACTTTTCACTTTATTTGGAAGTGTTCTGCCACTTGGCATAAATTAGTCCAGGGCACTGGAAGCTTGCAGGGACAGGGACAACCCACAGCCTGGAGCAGAGACCTGATCTAGACTGGGTCTTCAAATACAGCAATGATCGATCACCACAGTCCTCACAACCATGGGTTTTATTGGCTTGTTTTAGCCTTCTTGACCATTAATATTATTTTACCTATTCCATGCTATTTAGGTGCATTATAATATTGTACATTACTCAAATATTTTCATAGAATCATAGGATGGTTTGGGGACATCTCCAACCAGATCAGGTTGCTCAGAGCCCCGTCCAACCTGGCCTTGAACGTTTCCAGGGATGGGGCATCCACCACCTCTCTGGGCAACCTGTGCCAGTGTTCCACCACCCTCAGTGTAAAAAAATTTCCTCCTTATATCCAGCCTGAATCTACCTCCCTCTACTGTGCTGCTTGGTGACAGTGCAGTTACAGTATGCACTTTGGCCATACTCTTTTGATTAGAGGTGAAAAAAAAAAAAAAAAAAAGCATGTTTCTTTGATCAAACATTTCTGGTACAATAAAATGGTGACACAGAGTCTTGCATAACAAAAGAGTGACAAGGGTTCCTGCATTTTTAATGTGTTCTTTATACCTTGTCTTTTCTGCTGCTGGTTTTGGAACGAGTATCAACTAGAGAGACAAATAACATCCATGTCAGTGTCTGAATATTAAATGCTTGAACTAAAAAAAATGGAAGTTAACCATCCCAGAAGCTGCATTGCAAGCACAAAGGGACGTGTTCTGACTTGCCCTCTGCACCTAAGTGCAGCGAGACACTTGGTATACCTGCAGTGTACATAATTAATAGCAATGACAAGTAAGTGCATGATTAGTACTGAAAATAATAAAAAGCTGAGGTTGCTCATAGTTCAAAGTCAAGCTGTTTCAAAAGTAGAGATGAAGCTTTCAATCCTGTTGTCTTTGAGGGGAATCTCGACAGACATCAAAGCGCGGGGTCTTGTTTTTTTTAAGACAGACATTTCCTCCAATAGCTTTTTTTTGGGTTCAGTGCTTTTGGTGGTGATTTTGATCTTCTCATAGCTGCAGAATGAAGCCCTTAGATGCAGAATTAAAAGACCTGCTTCTCTGTTCTCTTGCTGCAGAAGCCCATCAGAAGCTAGCTCCAGTTTTAGAAGGAAGATGCATTGGAAATCTGCTTGACAAGCCACA
The DNA here is from genome assembly GCA_009806455.1 of Tetrax tetrax. Classification (NCBI taxonomy): domain Eukaryota; kingdom Metazoa; phylum Chordata; class Aves; order Otidiformes; family Otididae; genus Tetrax; species Tetrax tetrax. Next base: position 43,258 of record WHYT01012871.1, read on the forward strand.
GCCCTTCTCCAGCAAGAGGAAATGGATGGTGTTTGAGTGGTGGAGGCCTGCTGTAGGTCTTACCCTGAGAATGCTTGGAAGGAGATTGGTCCTGTGGTTACCATGCACGTGGAGCTCAGGTCCCCTCCTTTGAACTCCCAGAGGAAGCATGGTAATGAATGATGATTTTGCTCTTGGAAAATCCAGCTTCTGTTAACATTTTCAAAAGATGTTTACAACTTTGCCTCACTTCATACCCTCAGATGACCTCTAGCCACCCCCTCAAGTGAGAGCCATATTCATAAACATGTCACTATGGTGTAGCTTTGGACCGGCTGTCTTTAGAGATGGAAATATTGATTGACGATAGCGGATGAAAGGCTGGGGGGAGAATACTTTTTACTGAACTTAGGAAGCTTATATATCGCTCCCTGGGAAAGAGGCTGCTAATCCTACTTTATTTGTCATATCATTCCTGCTGATCTAAATTTTGACAAATATTATTTCTATTACCAATAGTTTAATTTAATTGTGTCACCTCTGGTTTATGTGTGCCACAACAAGAACTTTTCATTTTAACAGTGGGTTACAAAGGAGTAAGAGCTTTAAGTGATAATATCAGGGGAGCTTGCAAAGACACTCAGTCTATGGGAGATCATGCTTTATATTAGGGAGAAATTTTGCTGGTTGGGAGCATAGTCTTGAAGTTTTAGAGAGAATTTTATTCCAAAGAGCATCGTGCCTTTAGCGTGGAATTTAGCTAAGCTGTTCCAAGCCTTTACATGGCTTTCTGAACTCAAGAATATTTGCTTTCAATAAAAAGGAAAATAATAGCTCTGGAGATTAATTGCTTGCTAATATGCACTGGCACATAGTGATGGCATCTGTATCTAATGGAAATACAATGAAAATGGGCCTTCATAGGTTAATTCAGCTAAAATAAACAACTATAAAGCAATCTGGATTCCTGGCTAAATTTAAAAGAAGAAATGAAAATTAATGTATAGAGAGAACATCTTTGGCAAATTTCTCTTTTTCTTTTCTCTCTCAGAAGATTAGATTTTGGCTGGTTTTTTTTTCAGGGCTAGCCTGATGTTCCTTCCACTGTGAGTGTTTGTTATGGATGTTAGAAATGCTGTCCATGCCGTGCCCAAGCGCTGCATCTGCTATAAATGCACTGCAGCAGCATAAAAGGCAGCTCGTGTGTTTCCAGCTTCTCTCTAATATTCTCACCATGAAGTAGAGTGCCCTGGTGAAAGCCTGCTCTGTGCTGACATATCCCTCCCCCTGCATGACAGGTTTCCCCCAGCAGAATAACATCAGGGGCTCTGCACCTCCACAGAGGCATTTATGCAGCCGATGCCAGATGCAGACCTGATGCTCTACATACCAATACCATCCTCTCTGCAGGAGTAGGACTCTAAGTCTGGATTCCAAATTGGGGCCTCAAGTCCAAATGGATGCAAAAATAATTTTTCTGGATTGTGTTTTTGAGTCGCTTATTGTGCAATCACAAGAAAAACTGAGTTAAGGTTTCTAAGATCACATTTTGTGTTTTAAATAATAATTAAAAAGTCATGCTACAATATTCAAATTATGATTTCTCCTCAAAATGCAGAGATTTACAAGCAAAAAATACATTTCTGGGAACATAGAGGGGGTGTAATTCAAACCTTTAGGAAAACTTTGTAGGATATAAGGTAGAATGCCTGACTGAGCAGTGATCGGCTGTGAAAAAACAGGATTACAGAGACGCTACCACAAAAAGCCGTATCAAGTTCAGAGTATGCGGCCAGTAAAGGCCTGTACATGGTGGAGATTTTGGAGCTGACAGGGGCTGCCTGAACACCAGAACTACAACAAGCGTAGCTCATAACCTGGTCTCTGGTATGTGCCGAAATTTCGCTCTGTTCAGAAGAGTAAGGTGAATTTGGTGGATGTGCTACCAAGACATGCTGAGTAAGGGCGCTTTGCTGGGTGCAGGCCAGGAGGGACTGGAATCCCCAAAACCCAACACTTAGCCTGGGATTCACAGAGGATTTTGGAAAAAGCACAGCAAATGTTAACGAATGCCTACAGAGCTCAGTCCACTATTTTTGCCATTCATCTGTCTTATTTCCTGAGTTTCTGACATTAAATCGGGCTTCAAATCATGTGTTACCCTGGAATGATAGCGTTCCTGGTTTTGCTAGGCTTGCTCCATGGTTCTGTGTGTTGTTCTAGACTCTCAGGAGCAAGATATTTATTTTATTGTTAATAAAACAAAAAGATTGCATCATTGTTCTGCCCAGTAAGATGCCAACGTAAGCCTTGTTAGTCAGACATCAGATGAGTGTTTTATATCCCAGTGCATATAAGGTCTGTAGTTGATAAAAACAAATAAGTAAACAGGAAAAAAAAATCAGCTTTATCTAATCTGCTTCTTATAAAGTTTTAAAATCATACTGGGAAATGGAGAAAAATTTTATGAGGTGGACAAGAGAGAAGGCAATATAAGATGTCATTTTCCTCATACTGCTCCACTCTGCCTTCTTGGTGCGGTAGGAGGAAAGACTTTAAAGCAGTTAATGTTTCACAGTTTGCCAGAAAAAAACCTAGGAACATAAAGCATCAGATTCAAACTGGACTTTCATGATCACAGTGTCAGATCCTGAGGTATCACCAGCATCCACAGCCAAAATCTATCAAGGTTCATCTTAAAATTGGCATCTTTCTTGACTCCTCAATCTAGATGCACACTTCTACTGGGATGCTATCCCAGACTCTCATACTTGCTGTGCTTTGAAACCTGCTTTTTATTTCCAGCCTAAGAACATCTATTTCTAGTGTATGGCCTTTCTGATTATTTGTTAAAGCATTTAGATTATGTCTGTGAGAACCCTCATGTCATTTAGGAGTTACGGCTCATTTTTTTCCAGAGGGAAGGTCTTCTCAAAAATGTTTTATGAGGAACCAAGCCCTTGATAAAACATGGGTAGGCTCTGTCTGAGGAGTCAGATAGGCCAGAAGAGAATCAGATGGGCTCTCTTGGTGAACTCCACCTGTGCTGAGCTGAGACATGCTGACGCTATCAAGAAGAGCAAGAGACCCCAGATCGCTTTATTCTCAGTAAAACTGGTGCAATTATTTCCCAAATAGGAGCAGAAGTTCAAGGGAGAGAGAAGCTGATGAATGGCAGACTCAACAATAATCTGATTTTGCAGCACTGTAGGTCGTTTGGGTTAATGAACTGACTCCTGGCTCACACGCAGCCCTACAGACTCACATGTGCAATTTGATGATTTGGCTTATTCGCAAGTCCCTTGCTATTTGTATATGTTTTTTTTTTTTTTATATGGATGTCATCTGTTGGTCTTTAAAATCTATATTTCACAGTGGGGATTATAGGCTATTTTCCCCACCTCATTTACTGATACCTTTTGCTTTCATTACAACAGTTATCTCTTCTTTGTTTCCCTCTGCCTCCCGTGTCTTCCTCCTTTTCGTTCAATAACAATACAGAAGTATGTCTTTGGCGATTATCTTCATAATTGACTGAGAAGCTGTGTGTGTTTTTTGCAGTTTAACTTGAATATCAACTTTATTTCCTTGAATATGAAAATCACCACCTTGTTTTCATCCCAGAATTTTGTATATGTAAATTTTAAAACATGATTAAAGCTAATCTACGAAATATTTTTTTGTAATGCATTGGAGAGACTGTAAACTATTCTATGAAACATAGTTGAACTTTCTGTATCAACATTTTTTTTATTGAAAATCATAGCTTCATTAAAATGTAAATGCTACAAGGAAATAATTTTTCTGTTAAAGAATATATAGCACACTATCCTTTTGAAAATAAGCATTCTTTTGTTGGTTCCTGATTGGTTTTAGGGCACTGAAAAAAAACCAAACCCACAAAACCTATTTGAAACAAAACTTCTATTTTATTTATTTATTCCCCCCCAAGACCTTATTTCTTTATCTACAAAAGATAAACGGCTGCCAAGGCATTATGAAGCAACAGGGAAACACCTGTCAATTACCTCAAGGGAATTAGGGCAAACTCCTTTAAAAAGGTGGTGTGGTCGATAGCCCAGATAAAGTGGTTCTATAGCAATGCCCGCAGCACGGGCAACAAACAGGAGGAGCTGGGAGCTGCTGCCCAGAAGGAAAATGATGACCACAGACGTGGTAGGATGAATCGCACAATTGGAGTGTTGTGATCAATGGCTCTAAACGTTCAGGCAAGGCAAGAGAGGTGAGGGAGTTGCCCTATATGCCAAAAATGGGATTAATTGCATAGAATTATCTTTGAAGAGCAGCAATGTGCAGGTTGAGAGCTTATGGGTGAAAGTTAGAGACCAAGCTAACAAAGGAAACTTTGTGGTTGGTGTCTACTAGAGGCCACTTGATGAAGGAGAGAAGGTTGATGAAGAGATCTTTCTTCAGCTGGAGGAAGAATTATGCTTTCAGGCCCTGATCCTAAAAGGGAACCTCAGTCACCTGGTCATCTGCTGGAAAAGTGGCACAGCAAATGGCAAGCAGTCCAGAAAACTACTGGAGTGGGTTGGGGACAACTTCCTAGGATTTGATGGGTGGACCACTTGGTGGATAAGAAATTGGCTGCATGATTGCACTCCGAGAATTGTGGTCAATGGCTCGACGTTCAAGTGGAGACCAGTGATAAGTGGCATTCCTCAGGGGTCTGTACTGTGACCACTGTTATTTAACATCTTTACTGGGGACATGGACCCTCAGCAAGCTTATGGATGACATCTTAAGTGTGGTTGATACTGTAGATAGAATAGATGCTGTCCAGAGGCACACTGTGTGAACCTCATAGAATCATGAAAAAGAATCGTCTTTAGCTTGGAAGAGACCCTTAAGACCATTGAGTCCAGATGTAAATGCTAACACTGCCAAGTCCACCACTAAATCATCTCTGTAAGGGCCAGCATCGCAAAGTTCAACAAGGCCAAGTGCAAGGTCCTCCACGTGGATTGGGGCAATTCCAGACATAGATACAGTCTGTATACTGAATGGACTGAGAGCAGAGGACTTTGAGGTATTGGTGGATGAAAAACTGAGTATGAGCTGAGTATGAGAAAGCTAATTGCATCCTGGGCTGCATCAAAAGAAGCATGGCCGGAGGTAGAGGGAGGTGATTCTCCCCCTCTACTCTGCCTTGGTGAGACCCCACCTGGAGTACTGTGTCCAGCTCTGGAGCCCCCGACGTCAGAAGGACATGGACCAGTTGGAGAAGGTCCAGAGGAAGGTCACGAAGATGATCAGAGGGCTGGAGCACCCTTCCTATGAGGCCAGGCTGAGAGAGTTGGGGCTGTTCAGCCTGGAGAAGAGGAGGCTCCAGGGAGACCTGATAGTGGTCTTCCAGTACCTCAAGGGGGCCTACAGGAAGGATGGGGAGAAACTCTATCAGGGAATGTAGTGACAGGATGAGGAATAAGTTTTTAAACTGAAAGAGGGTAGGTTTAGATTGGAGATAAGGAAGAAATTATTTACTGTGAAGGTGGTGAGGCACTGGACCAGGTTGCCCAGAGGAGTTGTGGATGCCCCATCCCTGGAAGTGTTCAACACCAAGTTGAACAGGGCTTTGAGTGACCTGGTCTGGTGGAAGGTGTCCCTGACCATGGCAGTGGGTTGGAACTAGCTGATCTTTAAGGTCACTTCCAACCCAAACCATTTTGTGATTCTATGATTCTAAAACTCTTTCAAAAAGACCCATTTCAAAACTAGTTCATAAATGAAAGGTAATAATTCTACCACTATTATGTCTTTCAAAAAATACTTTCAAGAAAAAAAAAAGTGATTTAAATGCACAGTGTTTTGCTGAAAGTAATTTATACTGAAAATACCTAAACCAGCCATTAAAGCCTCACAAATCCATACGCTTCAAAATTAAGATTGATCCAAAATCTAGAGTATACCAGTATCTCAGGATGTCTTGGGGAGGGAGGAGGGAAATTTTCCACAGCAGTATAAATTACTGAAAACTGTTCGGGCAAAGCGCTTTAGAGAGCCACACAAACAACAAATTCGGAGTAGGTACAAAGTCAGTGGAAGTGTTTCAGTTGAGGTTGCTAGTCTCAGGATCAGGCATAAAGCTAATTTCTTGTATTTCTTCTGCTTCATGTGACAGACAGTTATCTTCATGAGGGAAACTGAGTGGCATTTCATCTGACCAAACACAGATCAACATCTGAGCTCCAGCCTGCCAATAGCCTCCACCTGAGAAGTATTTTGGAGGCATGATTCATTTCATGCCAAAGTGGGTGAATTGTATCATTTCCTAAAAGTGCCTATTATTTTCCAAGCAGGTGCCCAGCTCCATTAGAGGTAGTTTCTCTGCAGTCGTTGAGAGTCTGGTGAGACTAATAACACCCACTGAGTTTTAGAGCTTGTCTACATTGCACACTGCAGAGTTACCTCTGCTACAAGCTGGTTAGTTCATGTATGATGATGCAGAAAAGCTAGCTTGACTACCCAGGTCGGAGAGCATCTTCGTTTCACTTTTCTAGGTGAACTACTCCAATATATTTTGCCTTTTCATATCATGTCAGATTGTATTCACTTACTATACAGCACATCAGCCTCATCTCTTTCGCACTTGAGGAAGCCTCTCCATGGAGTTAATTTACTTGTACATGGTTTAGGAAATTAACTGGAGAAGGTCTACTGAGTTTTCTAACTTGATGGATCCTCCAGCTCTTAAAGTCCCCGAACCAGGGGACAGGAGGGCATGTTGAGGAAGCATCACTCATCATTTCCCTTCCTTTGGCATCCTTTCCTCAACCATGCACTACTGGGTGCATTGAAGACTTTTTTCTTCTCAGTTGATCTTTAACTTAGTTTTGCTGAACTCTATGGGTATTATTTCATACCTGGGACACAGAGAATGGAGTGCAATTGAGGGGGACTCTGACGAAGCCCATACAATAAGAAGTGACAGATTAGGAAAAGCAATGCTATTCAGCCACATAAAATCTCACCTTGTGTGCAGGTGACACTTTCACATTATCAGCAAGTGACAATGCTGTTGCCTAAGACCTTTGACAAGCTTTTACTGTAGGTCAGCAAAGGCAGAAAGCAGAACATGTGTACAGACTCGTGGGGAAATTGTGCAAATCCAAGCTGTCTGAACACCAAAGGCCCTTGTAGCACAAATAATGCTTTATGCTGAATGCCCTTGCGGCTTAGAAGGCCAACCGCATTCTGGGCTGCATCAAGAGGAGTGTGGCCAGCAGGTCGAGGGAGGTGATTCTCCCTCTCTACTCTGCCCTGGTGAGACCCCACCTGGAGTACTGCGTCCAGTTCTGGAGTCCCCAACATAAGAAGGACATGGACCAGTTGGAGAGGGTCCAGAGGCTGAGAGAGTTGGGGCTGTTCAGCCTGGAGAAGAGGAGGCTCCAGGGAGACCTGATAGCGGTCTTTCAATACCTCAAGGGGGCCTACAGGAAAGATGGGGAGAGGCTGTTCAGTAGGGCCTGTTGTGATAGGACAAGGGGTAATGGGTTTAAATTAGAAGGAGATAGGTTTAGATTAGATATTAGAAAAAAATTTTTTAGAATGAGAGTTGCAGAGCACTGGAACAGGTTGCCCAGAGAGGTGGTGGATGCCCCATCCCTGGAAACGTTCAAGGCCAGGCTGGATGAGGCTCTGAGCAACCTGATCTAGTCAGGGATGTCCCTGCTTCTTGCAGGGGGGTTGGACTAGATGACCTTTGCAGGTCCCTTCCAACTCTAACCATTCTATGATTCTATGATTCTATGAAGTGATCATCTTGTTTCGGGAAACTGCCAACATGTTTCTTATTTAAGTAAAATTGACAGTGTATTTTCATCTAATTTCCTGATGCAAAACCTTACACTTTTGAAAGATGCAAGACCACACTCATTACTGTCCTTCCACTCAAATATTTTTTGGCAGGTTGGTCTTTTAGTTTTAAATAAGCTGAAATTAGCTACAGATGTCTAGAGCTCTGTGTTCCTATTCTTAAAGTCAAATCTGTGAAACTAATTGAGTGAGACTGTTTAATGAGACAAACCTCATTAAGATGATAATTCTTCCCTGCATACTTCCCTTGCTCCTTCTGAATATTTAGCTAGTAGTATCAAAGATTTAGAGAAACAGTTTGTGAGGCTTATTTGCCAGAGTACAAAATAAGAATAAAACCTTACCCCAGTTTGCAATATGTTCAGCTAGTGACAAAAGTGGTTATGAATCAAACATGTACATTAAGTCTGAAAGACTTTCTGGACAAGGAGAGACATAGGCCAAATCTTCAGAAGGGAAGGATTTCCAAAGCTCTTAGGGTTTACTAAAACAAACCATCAAAGTTCAGTCTTACACTAATTTTAGGTTATAAGCAAATTTCAGCATTCGGAATGGCTTGGTTGCAGATGGCTATCTGGATGGTGTCTTCAAGCTTTTGGCTCAGCTCTGTAAAAGTTTAGAGGTGATATAAATATGTATCACTGACCTTTTGGTTTCTGTATTTGGAGTTTGCCTCTAATGTCCCTGTGATAATAGAACTGGTTTTGAATCATTTTTAATGCACTTCTCATTCCAAATCTATAGAAAGCCAAGCCCAGTTTTCTGAAATACATATATATTTTTAAATTGCGTAAATAAAAAAAAGAAAACGCCTGCCAAAAGGCGTCCAGTGGTACAGAAATTCAAACTAAAACAGAAAGCAAAGTTCATGAATTATCCCTTAACATATTATCTACAGAGTTTAGTTGCATGAACACAAGAGTCCAGTGACGTTTGAGATGCCTTGGGATACCTGAGACAGCCACCAGCACTGGCAGATACCACACAGGAGCTCTGGGAGACTCCTGGTCTTTTGGAGAAGAAGCTGAAGGCCAGGTGAGACATGGTGGAGATTTTTGGTGTCCTATGTTTAGGAAGATTTTACAAAGGCAAATATAGAAATTAAGTTAATGTAGTGGACAGGATACTTTTATCTGAGTTTAGAAGAATGATGGACAAAAAACCTGACTAATCCAACTGGTACTTGCGTAGATGCTGCATCCAAATCCAAGGCTTCTGCAAAAGATGCTTAGGCACAGGCAGTATTTACTGCACATAACCGAAAGCAATCATGGCTGGAGGGTCTTTACCTACAAAAAGCCATTCAGAAAATACAGTAGGATTCACCCAGGCTCTTGTCCAAGTGAGTCATATGTGTTTTCTCCAGGGGAAAGATGTAGCACCTGGGAAAATTTGCTTTGACTATGCATGCAACTTCTAGGCAGCTGAAATGAGGTGGAGAGCCATCCCTCCCAAACATCCTGAAGCACCCGGGGCAGCTGAGCTCTCCAGGTGCTTCAGTGAAGGAGTGAGGTTCAAAGCCAGAATCCATTTCTTATTAGCTTGTAAAGGAGATGTGGGGACATCCTTTTGTCCCCCCCTTGGATCTGCCACTCCTCTGTTCCCTTGCAAATGGCTCTGTATGTGGCCTCCAAGCATCATCCTAGTTTGCCCTGATGTGCAGATGAAAATATGTCAAGGGAAGGGGCTAAATGAGCTTTGCAGCCTGCGGCCGGAGATCCCCCGCTGCCTTGCACCAGCCACACAGTTCAGGACTGGCACCAGACAACAGGCGGTCTCCCAGTTAGCTCCCTGTGGGGTGCTAAGAAACAAGACAGGTGCCTGTAAATTTCCAGGACTTGTTTCCAGTCTTTCACTCCAGCGGCTGCGCTGGGCTGCACGCACCGCAGGGATGTGGTGAGGAAGACCAAGGTACCGCGGGGAGGGGAGTCATGCTGGGGGGATGAATTGATCAAGCCAAACTCCTGCTTTAACCCTTTCAGTGATGTGGTTTTCCTGTTCCTTTCTTACATTCAGACTAGTTAAATGAGGCACAATCTCCCTTTATTTCCAAAGAACAGATATTAATATATTTAGCATTTTGCTCGATTCTGTATTGCCTATCACCTTCACACCATGCTCCAGCACTCCCTCCTCTCTCCTCCCTTTAATGATCAACATTTAAAAACCATTAAAATTTAAAAAACAAGCAGATGGACAGAGAAATAAACCACCACCTTTTTCGAAAAGCGTGGTTCCCTCTCTTTTCCACAACTGCCATCACCTTTGAGATACAATAACAGATACAGCATCTCTCGCATTTGAATTTGTCTCAGAGATGTCCAGGGGAAGTAGGAGGGTGAGGCAGGAGGAGGTTTGAGCCCATCACACCTGTGACGATGCCCTCCTTGACCCGTGCGATTTCTTGTCTTGCTCAGCCCAGGTGGGCGTGTGGCTTTTGAAAGCTGTACAGATGGATTAGCGCAGCAGTGTAAATGTGTTAGCACAGCACCTTGGCTGATAACTTCTGAATCAAGCAGGTGTTTTTCTTCTGTCCTGGAGCCTACCCAGCTGGGTTGACTCTAAGAGCCTGGTTTGACGGTATGAGTTACTTTGTTCCTGGTTCATCCCTGAGCAGTGGATGTCTCCTTTGAGACGCGATACAAAAGATTGCACAGGGAGAAATGAGAAGGCAGAAAAATCAGCTCCCCCAGTTACTTATTACTGCAGGATTTAAGTGGTTCAAACCCACCACTCAACACTTTTAAGAAAACTGTTCTTTAGGAAGGACGCACGAGGTTACAGGTTCTTCCAGGATCAGAATCTATAAGACCAGAATATCCAGAGATTGCAAAGCACTAAATCAACTCCTCTAGCTGAGATCACTGTGCAAACACACAATTTACAGCCTCCTGCAGCAGAATGTCAGCCACATGATTCCTTTTGCACCATGAACTGCTGAATGTATTTGTATTTACAGGAATGCAGAGAAATCTGCAACGAGACATGCTTTATTGCTCTGTGTGTGCGCTGTTTTGCACACCAAGGGAATTGGTTTAGTGGGCAATAAGCTGCTAAAAGGCAGAGGCACTGGTCACTAATATCCAAAGAAACCAGCTGCTCAGGGCTGTAATGTGAGAAGTGGGTCTCATCAGCATTAATGACTTATCCTCTGTTCAGCTCTCACATGGAGAGACAAACATAAGCCTCTATTGAAAAAAATCTCTACATTTTACTAAATGCAATACCATGGAATTATGACTGAACTCATCACAATTACTTCTTGCAACTTCTTTTCACTAATGCAGGTCACACACCAGTGAATTTATCAAATCTGATCACACCCCTCTGAAAAGGAAATGGACCATTACCCACTTCAGTTGTGGAAGGAAAAAAAAAAAAATAGGAGCTTTTTGGCTTCTTTTGCAGACTAGTTAAGTTTATAATAAATGGGTGGGACTCTCGTAACTGACAGCAGTGCAAGTCCTGCTTGCTTGGTTCCTTCTAATAGTTATTAAACGTTCAATTTAGAAGCTGGAGGCCAATTGTCTTCTTTGTTTGATGTGTCTTGGGTGACAGTGATTTAAGTGCAGTAAAGCTTTTGCATTTCCATAAATATGGCACTTGTCAGATCTCATCAGCCTTCCGCAAGGTCGTGTGAAAGCACATTTCTCTGCTGTAGTTTGGAGCAGTTTTCAAGAAGTAATCAAGTTTACGGCTTCGAGACGCCATTCAAACATGCACGGTTTGAAGGGGTCTTTTTATAAATGAAATGTTGGTCCTACTCCTCATTAGGAAGCAAGGGATTTTATTCTATTTTTGACAGTACAGGCTAGTATTGTAAAATTCATCTCTGCATCTGATTTATCCTCCAGTTGAGAAGTTTTTATGAATTGTCTGAATTTATCCCATCTCAAGGGCAGATGTTATCCTCAATTTAGATTGACTGTTGTTGTTTACTGATTTACGAAATTTTATCAAATAAATCAGAAAGATAAGAATATATTTGATGGTCAGTATATTCAACTTCAATAACAAACTGGAAGATCACAAAGAATGGGTGCTTCCCGTGAGTACTTATGATGTACTAAAAATATATCTTTGTAAGTATATATGTAACTAAAATGTGTTAAATATTAATATATTGTATATTCATATGTCCTGGTTTTGTGTATTCGGGGGGGGGGGGG